>JXWZ01006648.1:0-11911 GCA_000956215.1 Anopheles farauti No. 4 | reverse complement strand
CGGAACAGGACAAGCCGGAACAGGACAAGCCAGAGCAGGACAAGTCGGAACAGGACAAGCCAGAGCAGGACAAGCCAGAGCAGGAGAAGCCGGCAACAGCGCAGGAGGACGCCATCGAGCCACAGACCAGCGTGAAGCCAACGTACACCGACGACGAGGACGAGGACGACCAGCAGAAGGTACAGGAACCGGCCCAGCCCGACCTCGAGACCGGCGACGGTGCGGTGAAACCATCGCAGCAGCCGGAAACGGTCGGTCCGTCGTACGGAGCGCCAGGACAGCACTACGACAGCGGCTACGGACACATGCCACCGCACTATCCGCCCTCCTCGTACGAGGACGACTACGGTGAGGAGGAGGATCCGGCCGCGTTCGGACCAGGCACCTGCCGGTACGGCGGCAAGCTGTACGTATCGGCGCAGCAGATCCCGCGCGACGACCCGTGCGACTTCTGCTTCTGCTTCCGCAGCGACATCATCTGCCTGCAGCAGTCGTGCCCGCCACCGATCAGCGGATGCAACGAGGAACCGATCTCCGGCTTCTGCTGCCCGCGGTACGAGTGCCCGGTCTCGATGGCGACGGTGCTGAACGTGACGACCAGCACGACCACCACCACGACCACGCTGCCGCCGCACTTCCTGTCGCACGCGTACAAGGGCAACGTCCAGAAGCGCGGCTGCCAGATCAAGGGCAAGGCGTACGCCGTCGGGGAGATGGTCGCGTCCGCGTCCGGTCCCTGCATGCGATGCACGTAAGTAGAAAAGTTTGGTTAGGAACCGATTCCAAACCCATCGAAGTAGTACTTCGCTCCAGAACTCGCTCCAGGACACGTTTTGGTAGCTCTTAATGTCGGTGACGTTTTACTTACGCTTGTCCCACACCTCTCTCCCTCGCAGATGTGGCGGTGACGGTCAGATGCAGTGTGAACCGAAGGCGTGCAGTCCGGAGCCGATGCTCCAGCAGATGATTGCCGTGGCGGCAGCTCGACGAAGATGAGCGGAGACGACCGGACATGCGGATCATCGGCACCTGCGCTAGTTTGAACAAAAAAAAAAAAAACAAACAAACAAAAACAGCGCAGGCGACCGGCATAAACACACACATACAGACACACTCACACGAAAACACACCGTACACACCATACAGACGCGAACGATATTAGCACCTAAGTAAGCGTATAAGCATTGGACTGAAGGGCGGTCCACCGATCGAGCAAAACCCTGACGACGAAAAAGGAAAAAAAAAACCCCACACATACACACACGTTGAACTTTAGGATTAGGGACACCACGGTACGCAAACATGTACGGGCAGGCGCGTGGGTGGGAGGAGTGCGATCGAGCAGGGCCGACAACATTTTTCTTCCATCGCTCTGCCGGCCCTGTACGGTCCGGTTCAGAGTGGACCCAGATATGGGTTTTTTTTTATATTGTATTTTCTTTCATTTCGTGCCGCTCTCGCTCTCGCTCACTCGCTCGCTCTCGCCCGTGTTTGCAAACACTTCGTATAACTTTTTGTATCGTTTTTTTTTTTTTCTTTCATCTTCTTTTTGCGGTTGCTGTTGTTCGCTCCATCCGGGTTACTTTTTCTTCATAGGAGCGAAAACACCCGCCCACGCCCCCTCGCTTTTCCCATCCCTTTCCACTTGATACGAAAGCGGCAGAAAACAAGGTGTCAATTAGGATTAACGCAGAAAAAACGGCGCTGTCCCCTGTCCTCAAAAGTCCTTTTTTTTTTTTTTTATTTGCGGTATACAATTTTACACAAACAAAAAAAAACGGAACAGGCGGAAGTGCCGGGTATCGGAAGTTCGAATGTTACCTACCCAATCTTACTTACACGCTCGAGCCTGCATCGGGGCCCCCAACACTAACAAACGCCCAATTTTTGACCGATCAACCAGCGCTTTTGGACGCCACCCACGGGCCGGATATTAATGCGTTTTCGTTTTTTTTTTTTTTTTCCCCCCCCATTGTTTTTTTCTTCTTCCGGTTCGGTGGGATCGTTCCTTTCGGATCGTGGGTCCACTAAGCCCAGCTGTCAACGGCGGGCCGCGGTGGCCGACAGATTCCTTCCCCGAAAGGGGGCGCTGTCACGGCTCTGATTGCTTGAGTGTTTGGCGTTTGGTGGGTCCGAGCGGCGGAGTGGAGGAAGCGGCGCACTATTCGCCCTCCTCTCCGACTAGTTTCTTTATTACTTGTTTTCTTTTTGCTTGGCCCCTTCCCTTTACCCCTTTTTTTATCAGTCAAGCTCGGCACGCGCGGCGAACGGAACACATTTTGCGATCGGTGACAGGTGCGCTCCCACTAAGTGACAGCTCTTGCCCTCCCCCCCGCTCTCAAAAACAAGCGTGCACCTGTTTTTGTTTTTGTTCGTTTTTTTTTTACTAGAAAATTTGTGTTCTCTGTTCGGTTTTCTTTTCCCGCTCATTTTATCACCGTACGGTTCTGGGAGACGCGCGCGTGCTTGATGGGCCTGATGATAGCTATTATTAGTAGTATTATTAAACTTATTTTTATCGTAACGATTACTCTCTTTTATCTCTGTATATTTTGCCATAATTTAAAACAAACAAAAAAAAAAACAACGTGCTCCGTTCCAAAAACCCCACACCCGGCCGGCAGTGGACCCGAACATTTTCGACCATTTCCTCGGTGTCGCACACCGGCCGCGTGCTGAGTGCTAGTGGCACACGCAAAAACACCTCCATTTTCCCTTTTGTTTTCCCGTGTAAAAGCTGATCCATTTGCCGCTGGTAAAGGGAGACGTTTGACGCAAGCTGAAAAAAGAGTCACACGCACAACCACCAGCCGGAAGCGAAACGAGACACCAGCGCCCGGCATCAGTACAGCAGACGAAATTTTAACGCACTCGAACCGAATTCGATAGGTTAGGGAAACGCCAACAAAACAGGAAAAGAAAAATTGCATCAGAAAAAAAAAAATGTCGCAAAATTGTCAGGCTGAGTTAGAAACGAACGCACAAACCCCGTCGATTGGCCGCTTTTTTTTTTTTTTAATTTGGTTTCCGTTTTTTCGTCCCGTTCCCGGACGGGCGCCCGGGCCTACCTTACCTACTACCGAACCGATCCATGCAGTAATCAAGCACGTTTGTTTGACCAAGTGTTGTTTATTTTTCATTATCAATTGAATCAGAAATGGGATTACCAGAATCAGAAACGAAACATCGGAACAAGGGAACGGCACAGTTTTCACACTGGCTGGATTCAGTCTGCTGAAACGGAGGTCCCGGCAAGGTGGAGCGAAGTTGGGAGCCGACAGTTGGCAACGCAGGTGAAGTATCATGCCAAGGGCAACGTTCATCGCAGTCACCGTCCTGGGTTTTTGTTTTTTTTTTTTTTGGTCATTTTCCTTTTCTAACCGCTTTCAAACACGAGTGTTCAGGCGTTCGACGACGAACTACCGGACCAATAGATTAATTAGGCGCGAAAATTGTACAAAAAAAAAACAACAAAAGTTTTTCTTCTTACAAAAAACAAAACAAAACAAACTACAGTAGAGCAAAACACAGCCGCCACACGCGGCGTGGGAAAAAAACATTTGTTACAGGATGCAGGCGGCGCACGGCGCAGGGGGAAGAAGCTTTGGGAAGGAAAGTTGCTTTTTCCGGCGCTATGGAAACCACCCGGAACCAGGGTAGTCGATCGCGAGACCACCACCCAACACAAGCAATCTCTTTG
This sequence comes from Anopheles farauti No. 4, assembly GCA_000956215.1. Lineage (NCBI taxonomy): Eukaryota > Metazoa > Arthropoda > Insecta > Diptera > Culicidae > Anopheles > Anopheles farauti No. 4. The sequence continues at coordinate 8,211 of JXWZ01006648.1, read as the reverse complement.
TAACGGAAACAAATTCAGCAACATAAAACACGCGCGAAAGCAAGCGAAACAGTGCAGCAAATCAGTGCGCGAGAGAACTGAACCGAAGCGACAGCGCGGACGCTCGCCCGGGCTGTTTTTTCTGTCCAGAATAACAAGTAAATAACGTTTAACAACAAGAAGAAAAAACCGCCACGAACCGACCCGGAACAATGCGCGCCCAGCAACCGTCACCGTAGGAAGGAGCCGCAAGCGCGGAGAAGAGAATCGAACCCCGGACTCCCCCGGCGGTTTGGCGACACACCAATCTCCTCTCCCGTGCGGCGCTACCGATTCGACCAGTACCGGGCCCGATCCGCGGGCCCGCGTACTCGAAACGACGCGTATTTATTATTTAAACCGAGTAGTACACCGAGATCTGTATATTAGTTGATTGTGCCGAGACGAGAAAAAAAAACGAAACGTAAACAAAACAAGGCACGCGTTGCATCCGGGCGGTTCGCGCGCGGGGAATGGAACAAGGAAAAACAGCTCGCCGCCGTGCGGGCAGAGGGGGGCGGGGGGCACACGCTACCGCAGCGGGTGTGTGTGCGGGTGCGGTGCCCCTCCCCCCCCCGGCGACCGAGGGCGCTCTTGCTCGGGTTCAGCCTACTGATACCAGCCAACATTCGTTCGCCCGCCGTTTCGGTCGTTGCCAAAAGCCAAACCCGCAAAGGAAACGGCCCGCTAAACACCGGACTGGCGAACAGTGTAGCGTAGTAGGAAAGTAGTATTTTTTAATTCTTATTATTACATTCGGTAGCAGGCAGTGAGAGTGAACAGGGGAGCGAGACGGAGTGTGAGAGAGAGAGAGAGAGAGTTTTTTCCCAGTAGCAAGTGTGTCTAGGTGGGAAGGAGAGACAGACGAAGAAGGTTGACCGGACTTAGCACGTAACGCGCATGCAAATTTGGACAAGCAACGAAAATCGCCACCGTGCGCGAGGGATTTTGAGTAAGAGGATTTTTTAGAACGGCGAGAAAGACGGGCAAGTGAGTGAGACAGAGAGCGCGAGTGCAAGGCGGTGATGAGAAGTGGAACGGAAAAAGAAATAAACAGATAATTCAGGATATTTTTAAGTGTCCTTTTATACTGAAATAAAATTTTTACGTAAAATCTAAACCGAACCGAGGCTTGCTGGATGGGTTTGGGTTGCGAAGTTTGTCCGTACGCGGTTGCCGGGAACGTTCGGAGTCCGAACAAGCAGCTTGTTTTGTAGCATTTTGTTCCATGATTTACGCTAAGCTTATACTTAAAAACCAAATTTACTTTCATGAGCTCTCCTACTTTCGTGTTTGCTATAACCTTAGTTTTTTTTTTTTTTTCTAGACCGTTGTCTTACACAATGTTGCAAAAATGGGGTAGAACATTTTACTCATCGCACTCGAACATTCCATGGGTAGGCTGACCTTCACATCCTGTTTACATCGGCAAATACGGTGGAGGTGCCCAGTATCCTGTGAAATGGGTTAATTTTTTTTATTCTAGTTAGCGCCTAATTAAATTTCATGATTTTGATTAAATTTAATGATTTTCGTAGTGCTATTTTTGTGTTGGCAGTAAATATTTGGATATTGTTTTCCTCTGTTTCTATTAAATACAATTGAGTTTTCATTTTTTTAAGTAGGTGAGTTGCCAGAAAGTAAATCTTAAACATAACTAAATATATATTTTGAAGTCCATGAAAAAAAGAAAGAGTAGAGTAGTTAAAAAAATAAAATCTCGAGTACGTTTCCAAAACCAAAACGCCGACTTTCCTCCTATCGAGTAAAATCACCCAAAAACATTTCGACCCGTTTATCCGTGATGCCGGCTAGCCGGCGCTTCACTGTAAACGTCTCAGCTGTCAGACACCCGCATCAATCGTATATTAACCGTGCACGGAAAAGGAAGTGGAAACGATTGTTAACAGCCGCTAATCGCGAACACACAACAGTGAAGCAGGTTATTTCCCTTGTGCGTGCAAGGAAGCCAGCCCGTTCAGTGCCGAAGAAACCACCGCGTTCTCTGCAATCAAACTCAAGTGCAAACTTTTGCAAGAAAGTTCTCAAAAAGTCCGAATCGAATCACAATGCCACGACGAGGACGTACCGCATCGCCGCCGCCAGCAGCCCGCAGGTAAGGGTTCGGGTAGATGTTTTCCTCTTTTGTAGGTTTGATCCGGGCCCCGGTTCGGCTTTCCCGGATGTTGAGGTTAGGGTTTTTTCCGTGCCCGCAGTGCCCTGCCGGCCTAAAAGCGCTCCCCCCGGTTGTTAAACCCGATGCTGGAAGACCGGGCCGATTTTCGGTGTATCGTTACGCAACCACATCGTACGAGGTTTTGCGGGTGATGATCTTTCTCGAACTTAGAGAACGCCGTGATGACGAAATTTCGTTCCCCCGTTCCGGGAAAGTGTTCAGCACAATTAGTGAAATTAGTCATTGCGAAAGAAAGCGCTTTGTGACGCTGTGATTCGAAGTCGATCAAAACAAGGGTGGTGTGATCGGATTGTGTTCGACTCTGGCGATGGTGATTGTGTTGCGTCAGTCATTTTCACACCCCCACCCCATCCCTCCGACCCTTTCCGCAACAACAACAAAAAAACCCTTTCCGCATGTGACCCATTTCGGTGATTCATCCCACTTTTCCACGGACCCCAGCACTCAACACGCCAAATCGAAATTGCACCATATTTCATAAGCCGATGCAAATTCTCACCATCGCAACGCGAAAAGTGACATCTCATCCCTCCCCCAAGAAAAGGTGGTGTTGTTTTTCCTCGCCCGGTGGAGCAATGGAGAAGCGTCTAGAATGTTTACCGATCGTGAATTTTCGTGACGAATCGCACGACTCAAACCACAACCACAGCAGACACACGCACGTGCAGATGTGTTGTTTTTCGCCTCGTTCGCGGTGCGCTGACCTTTGGACCTGCGGGGCGCCTCGTCTGGCCCTTGCAACCTTGAGACGGATGCATGATGCGAAATTCCCTTCGAGGAAAATGTGTCGGATCGGATCGGTTTTTCATGCATCGATGCAATTCCTTTGCAAGAAGTAGCCCTTTTAATTACATTTAATTTTTATCGGATACTTGCTAGCTCTTTTCTAGATTTTTTATCTAGAAATTAGTTAATCTTTTTTTTTATTTTAAAATAATGAACCATAAGGCTACTCGTTTGTTTGGAAAAATTTAAAATTATTTGGGCAAATTATTTTAAATAAGAATTTAAATAATTTTTTAATAAAAAACTCGTTCGATATTTAATTTTTTTTTAAATAAACATTTCTTCTTCTTTCACCTCCCTGGTTCTAGGGCACCGATGCAGGCTGCACCGGCTCCGGCCCCAGCCCCGAAGCAACCGGTCGTACAGCATGCCGCCCCGGCCGCCGTCGCACCCGCCCCAATGGCCGCACCCTCCCAGGGGCCGGGCCTGATGGCACAGATGGCCGCCACGGCTGGCGGTGTTGCCATCGGTTCCGCCGTCGTAAGTATTTGCCGGCACGCCGGTTTTACTTCCTCCATCGCTTCCTGCACAGTTCCACACTTACCATTCATCTTCCCCTCGTCCACAACAGGGACACACCGTGGGACACGCGCTGACCGGCATGTTCAGTGGATCCGACTCGAAGGAGGCGGCCCCGGTACCGGCCGCGGCCCCGCAACAGTACGCCCCTGTTGCCCCGCAGCAGGCCGCCGGTGAGACGGGCGCGTGCGCGTGGGAGATGAAACAGTTCCTGTCCTGCGCCCAGAACCAGTCCGATCTGACCCTTTGCGAGGGCTTCAACGAGGCGCTCCGCCAGTGCAAGGCGCAGCACCATATGTAGAGCCGCCATCCGGCGAAAAAAACTAGATGCGTTTTTTTTTGTTCTTATCGTTTGTTTGTTTGAGGAATGTGTTTAGTTTAGTTTAATTTCAAACACGTCTGTCGATTGGACCTGGGTGCGTGCGAGGGTCCTTGCAAAGGACACCGGTTTTCCTTCCCATTCACGCACGCACACACCTTTACCCGGTTATTGAACTGTGAATAAATAGAAATCATTCATTGCAAGAGCATTGTAGAGTAATAGCAACCAAGAGAAGCTCAATTATTTAACTGTGAGTAGTTCGTTCATGTGCCGCCCGAGCGGTGGTTCGTGGAAATTCTGTTGATAAGCGGTGCCGCTTCGATAATTAGTCGAAATAAAGCATAAACTGCAGTACAACTGTTTGCGGTTTTCATGAGTTGCCACAGCATCCGAGGTTATTTTATTTATGTTTTTTTTTGTTTAGTTTATCACTATAGCTTAATGCCCTTTTATTCGCTGGTAGTTTTGGTTCGGGGTTACAAATAGAAATAATTTAAGAAACACTTACCATCTAGTGCATGTCTTTCCGACCCAAATGAAGGAGCAAAACACGTGCTACACATTCTACACAATTATTTTATATTTTGTTTCATTTATTGGTAAACGTTTAGCGTGCATCCCGTCCCTTGACCCGTGGTTGGTAAGGGGAGGGATTAAATGAGCAACTAACTGTACACATGGGGGAGGAAGTAGGAAACAAGGGTCTTCTGGTGGAGGATGACGATTTGCAATTCGTCGCTTGTTTTTTGTTTTTTTTTTTTTTGTTTGTCTAAGCTTTCGACTCACTCGCGCGTGCGTCTCACGTATTTTCGTTACAACTAGCATATATATATATATATAATATAGTAATATATACATGTGTGCGCATGTACATGCACACACAAACACACGCTCGCACACAAGCACACTTACACGCACACTCAAACTCAAGCACGCAGCAGCAGGGTGGTGTGGGCAGCCGCAACAATGTCGTTTTCACACAATCGAGACGATTAAAATAAAATTTAACATTACGTATGATGGGGATGAAGCCGGCACCGGAAGCGGTGTGGGTGGTTTGTGGGCGCCAATGGAGCATTTACCGATATGCACCCATACTAGTTAAGATGATTTCCAGTTGGTTTCGTTTGAAATAAACAGCAGTAGTCGCAGTGCGAGATCATTTTGGGGATGGGAATGGTGCGGTGAGGATGGGCGGTACGGGTGCGGGGTACTGTGGTGAAGTATCAGAGATCAGAGCCGAGGAGCCCGGGTAGGAGGATCGTACACGTGAGGAGCAAATGAGTGGGGTTCTGACTGTCTTCGGGAAAGTTTTTTTTTGTTTTTTTTTTTTTGGAGTAAATCTTCACCGAATCATGCGGCAGTACATTACCGTATTCCATCAAAGTGGAGAGGATGGGCGGCCTCTCGCTTTGCCAAATGGGGCGCTAGTTTAGCAAATCGTCCCCCCCAACGGATGCGGCTGGAATGGTTGCAAAAGCCAAAACAGAAAGGTATAAAATCAGACGCGAACCGAAGCTCAGCTCTGTTTCGGTTTGACTAGGATGTTCCAAGTGGTAGAGAGAGAGATAGAGTGACATAGTAGCAAAAAAAAAACAAACAAAACTAACGCAAAAAGAGTGCGGCGCGTTGAAATATGGCTAAAATGATTTTTAAAAAAATGAAGAGCATCGAACGAAACAAAACAACATGTAAAAACACACACACACGCACACTCACACACTCACACATATATATATACATGTACCTAGGTAGTTAAGCTAGCTAAACTTAGTCCTCACCCGTCACAGGGCGCTCAGCAAAAATAACGAAAAAAAAAACGAGTAGAAAGGCTGTGCAGCTCCTTGAGGCCGGTTTTGTAAAACGTAAGAGTAAAACAACCAAAACAAACACTACCCCGGAAAAAGGGAAGCTAGGTCGCGATCTGGTGTAAATGCATGCTACGTGTATATATGTAACCGGTAAACCGGAGGGGAGGGGGATAGCAAAAAATGGTCGCAATAAAAAACAATCGTAAATTCCGCACTAGCTGCTCAAACTAACATATAATTCCGTATGATTGAAAAGTCTCTCTCTCTCTCTTTTTCTGCAATATTGCACTCGAAATAGATTCGCCACGCGAAGCTTCGCGGTGTAAACGGGCGTATGAACATTCAGAAGGAACGGTAGGAACACGATCGCTTGGGAGGGGAGGTAAACAATTATTAAATACACGAAACGCTATCGCAGCGAATAGAACCGGCTAAGTTTCGACAGAAAAAGACCTCAAAAAAAAAGCTCTCTAGCATAGCTTTCTCCGCACCTGCTCCACAATGCCTGGGGTCACGCGCGATGAAATATTGCACTCGAAATTCGATTTTGTAAACGAAGCTTCGCGGACTCGTCGAGGAAAATAATGGGCCGAAAAAAAAAAACTTTCGCGCAGCCATAAAGCGGTACTACAAATAAACTAACAAACAAACAAAAAACGTTGAGTGTCGTGTAAAAACGGGGGGGGGAGAGGGCATGAAATCCTGTCCTGCCATTGGGCGGTGTCGCGAAACGTTCCCTCTATCGTAGGATGGCCGGCTCGGGGTGTGCTCGTTACGCGCGCCCTAATCTCATCTAACCGTAGGACCCTTAGCGGTAGTAGTAATAGTGAGTTGTTGTAGTGATGGTAGCGGCGGTCGCTCACATCGTGTTGTAGGCGTTGGCGGTGACGGTGGCGGAGGGGCCGGCGCTCCCGGGCACCCCCGTCCCGGCCGTCGCCCCGATTTGCCGGTGCTGGTGCTGGAGCGGCCCGATCCCGTACACGTGATGGTGGTGGACGTGGTGGTGATGGTGGTGGTTGTGGTGGTTGTGGTGGTGGCTGCTGTGATGCCGGTTGGCACCGCTTCCCCCGAGCCCACCGCCACCGCCCCCCGGACCGATCTTTGCCAGCGGGTGGGTGCGGCCGTGCTGCTGCGTCCGTTTCCCACCGATCGCACTGTTGTTGTTGTTGTTGTTGCGGGTGTTGCTGGTGGTCGTGCTGGGGCTGGCGGTGATGCTACTGCTGCTGCTGTTGCTGCTGCAGCTGCTGCTGCTGTTGCTGCTGCTGCTGGCACTACTGTTGATGGTGTTGTTGTTATTGTTGGTGCTGCTGCTGTAGTGCACCGGGACGAGCGACGCCGGCGGTATGACGAGCCCGCGTACGAGCGGCGGCACGGGTGGTGGCCGTGCCGCGTCGTCCAGCCGCAGCTGGGTGGTGGAGTGTGACAGATGGAGGCTAGTGGAGCTGGCCCCGCCAGCGGGCGGCACGAACGCTTTCCCACCCTTGAGCGGTTCGAAGACGGAGCGGGGTCGTTGGGTGCGGGAACCGAGGGTGCCGGTGCCGGTGGGGCGCATGCGCGGACCGTGCACCTCGTACCGATCGACGAGATCGCGCACCGTCACGTCCTCGGTCGGTGGCGTCGGTGCCGTGCCGGCGGGCACGGGTTCGACCAGCGAACCGGCCGGCGGCCCCGGCGACGCATCCTTGCCCTGGCTGCCCATCGCGACATGCACCGCCACCGGCGAGGACGGCAGCGACCGCACCTTCTTCTGCCCCTTGGGCCGATCCGTCGACTTGGCCTCGAAGCTCATCTTCAGGTTGCGCACCTTTCCCGCGTTGAACGTTTCCTCATCGCTCGGTTGCTGCTGCTGCTGCTGTTGCTTCGACTGCTGTTGCTGCTGCTGCTGCTGCTGCTGCGCTCCCTCACCACGGAAGGTCACCCGCACGCCCGCACTGGACGAAGCGCCCCCGAACGAGTGCTGATGGTTGAGGCGGGTCTGTCGCTTGGCCGGTTCCGCGTACAGATTGTACGAATCGGGTGCCGACGCCGAGAGGCGTGCGTAGCTCGTTGAGACCATGCCGGCGGCGGCCACCGTCCCAGCCGCGGCCGGTTTCTCGCCCGCCCACTGCAGCGTCCCGCTCGTGCGCTCCTCGATGCGCTTCTTCGTGCGCTTCACCGTCCCCGGATGCCACGGGATGTCCTCCGCCCGGTCGTCGCAGCTGCTCCACGAGCACTGCCGCATGACGGGGGCCGCCCCGACGCTCCCACCCTCACCGATCTCGCCGGGCGCCGGATGCATGAGCTGCGCGGACGACGTCCAGCAGATGGTCGGCTTGTCGGAGGGTTCGCCCGGATCCCAGGCCGGGTCGGGTGGACCGGCCGGGCCGGCCGTCGCTATCGTTTCGCCCGTCCCGGTGCTGCCGAGCACGCGATTCGCCGATGCCACCGCAACCGCGGCCGCTTCGGCCGCGACGGATGCGATCGGTATCGGGGCACCGGCTGCCGGGCCCGCTTCCGCTAGCTGCAGCGGTGGCGGCGCAACCGGTATGTTACTGGCACTGGTGGTGGTGGTGGTGTTT
>JXWZ01006642.1:0-15512 GCA_000956215.1 Anopheles farauti No. 4 | reverse complement strand
TATTCCTTCGGGTCGTGTTTTCTGCCACGGATCAGTCGTGTCGAAGTGAAGAATTCGGTACACGCACCAGGGGCGTCCGCAAATAAATACTAGATGAGCAGGAGATAAGACAGTTCGGAATTTTGAGTTTTTTTTTTCGAGTCTGCCAGCTATCCGTCACCTTTCTGTTTCCGCAATAGCAAGGAAGATATCCACGAAATCAATTTTCGTTCTGCTCTTTTGCATCGTTTTTCTCGTTTCGCGTGGGGCAGCCTTTCTGGGTCATCTTTGACAAGTGAGCGTATTTCTGATGAACTACAGGATTCATAAGCATTGTTGGGATGGAATGCCGGATGTGGAGTGGTGATTTATAGCAATAGACAGTTAACAGGAAAAATTGTTCAAATTTTGAGCTTCGAGCTCTCCCTTGTTTGCATCTTGAGACAATATTCGGGATGGTTTTCAATTAAAAATTAATCTGAATTCTAGTTCGGAAGACGGACGATTGTCAAATAAAGGAGTGTTACTGCTTGTTGTTTGCCACTTTCGTAGAAAACTTATTGAATGGTGCTGTCAAGTTATTTTTTGATTGTTGTTGAAGGGGAGAAATGTGCATACTTTGCTTGCGCAGTTCGCTATGAGGTTAGCTGTCTAATTATGTCAGTTCTTGTCGAATAGTTGTCAGATTATCTTTTGACGGAAATTTTCGAGACTTTCGCTTACGTTCTAAGCGGCAGAGCGGTCTACCGATCCGAGCGGTTTGCGCTGAAACCGAGCAGGTAATCAATGAAGCAGCTCTATCAGAATCCGTCGAAAAAATGGGGCCCATTTTGCTTTATTTTCGTAGTTGGAAATGAAGGACCGTACGTTCTCGTGCTGCGAGATCTTTTTGCGTGGGAACGCGCTACGTTATGTGTGGCGCAACACCGATACTACCGTTTCGTTGTGCAGAGTGAATATCCGTTTTGCGCCATTGAATGAAACGCGTCTACTCGGACCGGTGAAGTGTAACATTCGGGTGTTTCTGTATCGCACTCCCTCTAACGCCCTGCCACCCAAACGTACCGGGCGTAAAGCGCTGACCAAATGGTTGTTTGATTGCGAAGTTATACTTGGATTGTCGTTTTTTCCGTACAAACAATCTTCCACACACACACTCTGGCTCACACTCCGGTGGATTCGGGACGTTTATCCGTAAAGTCTGTCTTCCCCGTCGAACGTGTGAGCGTGTGTTTACTATCCACAGCGTCAGGCTTTCCCACTTCCGCGAGTGGGTGGTGGGAGCGAGAATCTGTGGCAGGGTGTAAAAGTTTACCCGTAGCCACCGCTGGGTACCCAAACCGCTACGATGTAGGTTATTTGAGCGAAAGTGTGCGTCATTCCGTCCAATCAAACAACCATCAGAAAGGTAGCCAGACGGATAAATGCATCCTAAAGCCTACATCGTCGTCGTCGCCGTTGCTGATCCGTAACCGTGAGACGGCCACACTAAAGCAGGTTCGAGCCGCGGTCATTGTCTTACGCGTGAGTTTATAAATAGGAAGCGTCCGAAAGGGAGTAACACTATTATAGTGCCATTAATTCGAAAGTTTTATTCCGTTTTTCTATTAAGTTTTACTATTATTTATACAATTTTTGTTCACATTTATACTACTCGTTGATAATTTTATAAAACCCCAAAGCTTTCCTAGCTTTGCCCTAATTTATGATCTTATCCATTGTGGATATCCTTAGTGAACACATGCGGATGGACTAACTTCCGGTTCCGGCACATCATTACGCTAGGAAAAGTGGTTCCCCAATCAACCGACGCCATTCCTCCGCGGGGCGCACATATTTTCGTTCCGTCTCTCTGCCTCGGCCCGGTCTCGCTTAGCGCCTGTAAAATAATCGATAATTTCAATTTTCTTCACTTTCAAATTAAATCCCCCAGCGGTTAAGAGCGGTTGACGTTAGGCGCTTGGTGAGCCGGTTTGGTTGCTCCTTCCTATTTTTGTACCAGCTTCTCTACCCATTCCCACAAATTCCTCTAGAAACTCCTCTACAGTAAACTCTAACCGACTGCGGGATAGGGAATTTTTCCATTTCCAGTAGACTTTTGAAGCAATTTCTGCGGCGCAGCAGATGGAGGTTACCTGTCGATGGGGAAGCGAAAGCGATGGTGGAGCAACGCGAAGTACTGGCGCAGATAGAGAACTATCTGCGGTAGCAGAACTGTGAACGGTTATTGACTGTCTTCACAGGTTACCTTCCGGTAGAATGGTGGTGGTTTATGAAGACGAGCTTTAAATTGGTAAAACTTTGTGATCGAACGTATTTTATCGGGAAAGGATTATGTTGGTGTTCTTGAAAAAGGGGCGCGTTATTTTAATTTAGGGTTTTCAAAGGACTTTAATTGGAATTAGCTACCTAAGAGGAAAGAATGTATTTATAATATACAATGAGTACGAAATTGTATCGAAAAAGCTTATAGCAATTAATTCTTTAAGCCTTTAAGCATAATAAAGCTAATCCTTGCATCAAGAGTACTTACAATGTACCTTCGAAAATCTTTTCTTCAAATGTTTCGTGCATCGTGAACCTTTTTCTCTACCCACGTGAGGTAAAATCTCAAACACATCGCAACTCATTCCATCCACTTGGAAATTTAATAAAACTCCCTATAGCGAACGAGCGAATCCTCGAAACGGAGCGATTAATAAACTAACAACTTTCAAAGAATATTAGCGGCTTAAGCATAGAAACCGCGAGCTACCACCGAGTGCCGAGCCACCCAATTGCGAACGCCATTTTTTATCATAATAAATTCATACGGTTTATTTTTTTTTCTGTTTGTTTTTGCCTTCTTGCCCGGTAAGCATCCTTCCACCGTTTAATCAACGGGATGTGCATGTTCCGTGGCGGGACGCTAACCAGACTGAAGGATGTGAAAACTCCTTCGAGGGTTGGCAGTCGGCTTTTGTCGGTGGTTGTTTTTTTTTCTTCAAAAAGTCATTTATAACATTACGCGAACAATCGGTGGTGTATTTTTTTGTTGTGGAAGTTTGCAAAACAGCTCTTTTGATAGAAAACAGAAAAAGTATGTTTTAGGCTCGGCGAAAGTGTGAAATAAAGTGCGTAAAAGAATTATCCAATTACCTGGGCTAATCATTTTACCCCAGCCGAAGGTGAAAGCCGTTAAAGGGAAAAATATTTGAGGTAGAGAGTTTTTGGCACGACGTTCTTGCCAATCGCCAATGGCAATTGGTTCGGCCATTTAAACCGGGTTTCGGGGCACTCGGAAAGAAGAGAAAAGACAGAGACCCGCTCCACCAATAGCAACTGAACAAACGATGAAAAAAAAAAGAAAATATGAAAAAAAAAAAAACACTTCTTTGGTCCTTTACGATGGAAATGCTGAGGCGTTAATGGGCTTTTCGGAAGCCACGACGCTGGTTGTACGTATTTATGGTAAGTCCACGCTCTGCTGGCTGGAATCTGCTTATCTTTCACCCGAAGCTGGGGATAGTATGAACGCGCGTTTTCTTAAATCTCTGATTACAACGCAACGTGTGCGTTTTATGGCGCCTTGCGATCGCGTGAGAATCCTCCTAGGAGAAGAGCTTTCCCAGGTCTGGTCGGATGTTGGTTTGCGGCCGGTGCTTTGGGACCGGTGTTTGTTTGTGGCTGCTTGGATCATGTAATGTTGATAGTGGTGATGGTGGCTAAAAATAAAACACTAAAATCTACTTTCACCGGTCGATAGCACTGAAGGAAGCGTTATCTGTGTGCCGTTTTGTTGGCTTAAATGTGGCCTAATTGTATAACCCCGTCTGACTTTTACCGTCAGTTAAGGTAGTCGCTCAGAGGTATTTGTCTGGCAGAAACATCAAACGATGAGAGCGAAGGTATGACATTATAGTTTCTGCATACATTTTGTATAATAATGTTTTATTTTTGCTGTTTCTTCATCTCGGTGGAACGACCTATGCAGTCATGTCTGACGTGTTACGGGATAACTAGACGGACTTTACCACCATGTACGTGTTATTTCCTCGAACTGGATGACTTAACAAATATTCAGTGGAACAAAAGAATAAAATTCGTTTCAAAATTTTATTTTTAATACATCACTGGAGTAAAATTGAAGATAAAAATTTATGTTGAAGAGGAAAGAACGAATACAGTTTCTCGACTCCCAGCTCTGCCACAACAAGTGATGCGTCGCTAAATATATTGCACACTTGTGTTCTTCCAGCTTCACCGTTTATTAAATTTACGATGGCGTATCGCGAGTGGGACCTTCCGTGCGCCAACTGCATGCCGTAAAGTGTGCGCGTCCACGTACCGGGTGTAGATATTTTATCAAATCGACACGGTTACACGCCGTCGAAGGCGACCGGCAAAACACCGAGCCGGGCCCGTGTATCAGAGCGTGTCCCGGTGAAAATGAGGCGCGTTCTGTGAAACACGGCATGATCGGGCTCACCTTTATTGTGCATAAACTCTAATCGTTTTACTGTGTGACCGGGGGAAGTGCACGGCCTTGTCGTGAAGCTTGTTATGGCATATGTAACACCATTGCCGTGGTGGTGCGCTTCGGTGAACTTATTGGAGAAGCTATTTGTCTTTACCTTATGATGTGCCGGTGGCCATATTGTTACATTTTTTTTGATAAATTTGTATATATTGTTAAGAAAAACGTAGTTTTTTTTTCAAAATTCAATCAATAGAAAAAGATTAAAAATTTAGTTTAATTGTAACCGACACTTTTGTCAGTGGAAAAGTGAAATAAAAAACCAACTTTAGTGTGTACGAGTCTGTAGAAGATGGAATTGGTCAGAAATGTGCACGAATGGCTGATGAGAAGGTGCTCGAAAGACAATGAAATTTTTAAACATACTGAAATTGGTCGGGGAAATTGCTCAATTCAATAATTCAGTGTTTCTTCTTCGATCATCTCATCTCTCTGTATATTTGACCATTTTTGAACGATACAAAATCATCACCATGTCTCGGATTACGCGAAGAAAATAGCCTCTCTTTTGTGATTGGTACAAAAAAAAACTCAACTCACCGTTGGCGTCCTTCGCCTCGAGCCCTTCTGCCTCCTGCACGATCACGGTGAGCACGATGATTTTGGGTTTTTCCTCGGTCGCGGCATGCAGCAGCCGGTAGTGCCGGTCAGCCGACACGTTGAAAACGCGCTGTGCCTGAAGGTACATCTCCTCTTTGTAGTGCGCAAACTGTCAGCATGAAACGGGAAAAAGTGGTAGGAAAAATGAATGAGTTCAGTGAATGTGTGTGAGAATGTTTTTTGTTGTTGTTGGTTTCGATTGTAAGCTAGTTTTGCTCCTCCCAAAACCGTAACCGTAGAACGAAGCGAACGTAGAATAAAAAAGCTACGAGACGAGCTACGTTTTGGTCGACTTATGTGAAGGTTTTTGTGTGTAAAGGCATATTCTACGAGCCGTATTTTCACTACGCTGCATGCAGTGTATGTACGCAATTGATGATTATGGTATGAAGAAATGAATGTAGAGGAAAAGTTGCGCCAAAAACCGCTGGCGCACCTTGTATCGGTGAACGATGGGATGGTTTGAAATAAATCTTTTCCTTGCATTTGAGTTGAGCACATAACTCGAGCTGCCCCCGCCGAACACTGAGTGGAAAATTCGCGCAAAATTTCGGATCGTATCAAAATTTCACCATTACCATGCACGCGCAATATCAATCGCATTGTTGATTTTCCAACGAGCTTCGTTCGCTTTCGGTTCTTGCTCCAATAAGAGCTATAGCACCATGCCCACGAGGCTCGTTTCGATGGCTCGAACAGATGAGTTCAGAGATTGGATGTTATTTCGTGATTGCAGATGTGTGTGGTGAAGAGGAAAAACCTACGCTTTCGGAAGCGACACCAGTCCGCTGGATTTAAGGTGATCCCCAATTTTGATGCGATCCCAGCTGCGTGCGTGTGTGTGTATGACTTTACAAGTTTGCTGCCTCCTGCAGATCGATGAGAAGGATGTGATACATCGAAAACAATGGATGGATTGTTTGCGGTGGAGTTTCCCACTTGCTTCCACGGCTAGCAAAAAGCTGGCACAAATGCACGAAAAATAACATGAATTGATCATTTTACGGTGCTGTTCAAATTTGATATCGCCTTGCCTTGCGCAAACGTGCCAAAGTTCCCGAGAATTCGATGGTAGTTCTTTGGGTTTTATTTGTGTTTTGTTATGTTAGTGGGTTGTCCCTTACATTCAGGTTGTAGCCCGTATACGTATCGTTGAATGTTTAATAGGAACGAAAAAGCGTGGCAAAGTTGAAGACACATATTATGTATGAGTTGTGTTTGATAGGCGATCAGAAATTTATTGAATTCACTTTACAACTGCTCATAAAAATCAAGCAGTGGCACAATCAGCCTGCTCAAGCGATGTTTATAATTGTATTAATTTAAGTATTCTCTTGAAAATATTTTAACATCAAACAATAAAATCCTTCAATCAGAATAGAATGTCTTCTTTTTGGTGAGTGGAACGATAAAAATGTCTTTGGATTGTGCTTCAGTATCCTTCTTAAATCGTGAATTAGATGGTCCTACCCACCAAAGCCGTGTTACGTATTAAAAAAATACAATAATAATGTTGTATAACTCACACTTCACTGTTTCTGTGTCTGACGTGAGGTAGCGAACGTGCCTGAAACCAAACCAAAGCAGGAGACAAATGGCGTCGGTATGCGTCATGATAAGAGTGCGCAGTTTTTTTCTTCCTCACAACCACTTACGCGCTCAAGCAGACACATCAGAAAAAACACGTAATCACGAACCTGAATTTGACTGGTGCGTTTCAAGTACAATCGGTCCGGCCCGGTGTGTAGACAATTTTTCTGTACCCATCACAGTCGGCCGTGCCACAGGCGGATGACGTAAATCGAAAATCCCACGCTACTTAAACACCGGTTTCTGGAGGGTTGAATGAAACTCCATACTATAAACCATGGTGGAAAATTCTCTTCCTCTCTTCCCCATGTCATCACCCGTAAATCGGCCAAGTCGGTCATGTGGGCTGCCTGAGGCTTTCTTATTTTGAACACGCGCTCAATTTTTTTGGAATCGAAAAGACTTACAAGTCCGTGTCGGATGGTTTAGGGCGAACGAATTTAATGTGCACAAGATAGCTAACGGGCACAAACGGTGAGCAAACAGTGAAGAAACGAGCTGACTGGAAGTCGCCATTGTTTACCCGGTCGGGGTTAAGGTTCTAGGTCGAACTTGGTGCCTCACCCTGGAACGCATAACTGTTGCGTGGCGGTATTTTCTTCTTTGCTAGGGTTTATTTATCTCCTATGGCCACAAACCGGACACTACCGGCATCCAATTTCGAGGATTTGAGGTGAATGTATGTTGGTTTTTTTGTGGATTTTACTGTGACCACGTGCTGAATTGGTTATTTCGTTTTTGCTTCAAAAATGTGATCTGAACATGGAAGGAACAATCCTTCGTCAATAATTTCAATATTCTAATTCTAATTCTCATGAAACGTAACGCAATACGATTATTGGTGGGTTATCTTTGATGAAAGAATTATACAGCCTTTATCGTCATGCGAGAGAATGATTGTAAAAAAGGATTAGAAGCTTGTTTTGTCTGGCTCTAGATACACAAAAGACTACCAAAGTGAAAGCTACTAAATGTGTATGAAGCTCTCAGGAGCTGATCTATATTTTATTTAGTTACAATTTAGCACAAATCTACTTTATTATTGTAAAGATAAATCAATTGTAGTGGTTTCAATGTAACAATAACCTTCTGTTTGCGAATAAAACATAAAATTGTCCCTATTTTTTTTTAAATATAAGCAATCGTGCGCTATAGCTTTGCCTTTTTTTTGGATCAAAATAGTTCCATTACATGAATTAGTTTCCATGCATGATGTTGGAAACAAAGTGACCATTCAATAAAGCACAAAAAATCGCTATGCCTGACGTTGCATCTCCAGTGAAGTTGCCTGTCGATAAGGTCCTTTCAATTACGTGCTAGTCAATGGAATTGAATCTGGCCGAAATGACGTTCTCCCATCGATGCTGCACATCATCTCGTTCGGAAGCCACAAGCACGTTCTCTTGGGTTTTTTAGGGGCTCGATCCGTAGAAAGGTTCGATAAGAATTAGGATTTTATTTTGTGATGCCTCTACACGAGAGAAGGTTGCTTCGTTGAAGAGTAGTGATGTTTTCTTTTCGTAGTTTGCAGCATATGGACTCACACACGCGCAAATAGTCTACGTATACGTTCACACGAACCTAAAGAAATTGGTTTACGATGTGAGAAGTGAAACTCATTTCCTGCACAGTACTTTGTGTGCGTTGATTGGGAAAGTTTGACATAGTTATATGGATGGTCACCAATGAGCGTGAATATTGATGGATTGAGAAGAGACGGATGATGATAATGGAAGCTGTGTGAAAAGTGTGTTGAAAAAACATACACCGCAAAGTACAGAGCAAATGATCACTATTTTTCCGTTACATGACTTACAGGATGAAGCACATTCTGAAAATATTTCAATCAATCTAAAAGCACTAAAAACTGGTACACTACTCGCTACAAGATCTACATCTGATCGAACAATGCAAAACCACGAACGTTCTACGAAAGAAGGAAAATAGAAGACGGTTTCCATAGTTACTTTCAGCCGCTTGTTTTAGTGAAGGGAATTTATATTGAACAGGCAGTATCCAGCAGTGCCGACGAGTTTTGGCGATTATCGATGCATCGGCCGTTGGTTGAAAAAGTACAGGGTTCGTTTCGGTTCGGTTGAGAGGGCCAAATACGGCGCGTTGTAAAATCGTTTCCATACAACGGACGGACGATAGCGTTAATTTTTATTGCGTTCGTTGTTTATGTGGTCGTAGTTTGCAGTGCAACACAATGTATAAAAGTGTAGAGAAATAGAAAATGTGTGTAGAGAGAGAGAGAGAGAGAGAGAGAGAGAGAGAGAGAGAGAGAGAGAGAGAGAGAGAGAGAGATAAAGAGAGAGAAAGTTCGGTAGTAGAGATAGGAGAGTTCGAATTAGAAAGGCGTTAGAGCAGAATAGCAGACATTTATTGGATAAAGAGCGATAGTTTGGAAATGAAAAACAAGGGTATGTTTAGGAATCAGAAGAAAACATATATGGTTAAGGAAATATGTTGAAAAATGTGACTAAAAAGGACACAACATCAAAAAACATAAAAGTTACCCGTATGTCTTTAGAGGTCAACGATGTGAGGCTAACACAGATAAAAATAAAATAGTACACACTACATCACCCAAACCGTGGAAAGATGCGAAAGAAACGTGAAAACACCAAACCAGGACGTGCTACATTCATGTGCCGCAGCTTTGCTTTGAACGTTGGAATGCAAATTAGATGGAACAGTTTTGGTGTTAAGCTAACTTTCTTCGAGACCTGCTTGATTTGCATACTCATCAAGGGAGTGTATGTATGTTTGCGTCGTACCCAAGAACCTGTGACAAGAATTTTGAATGCGCTGGAAGAGTTGTACGCAACGAAATAGGTAATTTTGGGGTTTGGAACGTGTAAGATTACACGCTCACAGAGCGGGTGCGACGATAAATGGAAAGTTTATCTTGGATAGTAATTTCATTGTCCGTGTTTCTATCCGTGAAGAGAAGAGCTAATGAATTGTCGTCAAACGGAAACCGTAACGAATCATCACCACGGTTGGGCCAATGGATGTTCAACGTTAAAAACCAAGATGGCCGAGCTAAAGGATGCGGTGCGCTTGGAAAACCAATCTCGTCAGACACACCCATCCGCCGAAAAAGCCACGGACATTAGCGACCAGCTCGTTACCTACCTGTCCACCGGGGGCCGGCGCACCGACTGTGTTGGCAATGGCGTACAGCACGTCCAGGTAGAGATGCTCCTTCTGCTCCGACCGCTCGATGTCGTCCTCCAGCAGACGGTCGTTGTCGTTTTCGGGCAATATTTCGGCCCGTGTTTCCACCGCCCGCACAGCCGACATGCGCCGGTTTTCATTTTTCCACGATAGGGCAGTGAAGCTTTCAAAGTAGGAACCATCGTTCTCCTGCACACTGTAGGACAGGTCGAGAAAGAGAGAAAAAGGCGGAGAGCAAACATGAAACGTTAGAATTTGTAAGTTCGTTCGTGAGTTACTGAACACTTCTGGCTGGCTTGTACACACGCATACACACAACGAAATATTCAAGGCGTCAACATCAAGGTTTAGGTGCTACACCATCATCATCAACATTATCATGGCCATCATCATCATCGTAAACACGATCATCATCGATTTGGATTATCTTATTGTCTCAATTGACACAAACACACTTAAGGGCGGAGGAACAGGGAGTCAGGAAGAGGGAACCAGGTGAAGGCAATGATGGATAACTTTATGTTGCATGCATCGAAAACGGAAAGTGAAAGGGTGGTCTAGAGTAGCGAAAATATTGACGTCTTCACCCAAATACAACCACGGGTGTCCTTCGTCAACGAGCGAACGGATTTTTACACGAAATTTGAGTGAAGGCGATTTCGAAATAACGACACAATTGAAGAACGAATTGATTGAATTGAATAATTGATGCCGTATGGGGACTTTGCTTTGTGATTACTTACGAAAGGTGTTTCAACTCGGTGAATAATTTATTTCACAGGTTTTGGCCTGGTAAGGAGTGATCTTTTGCAGTTCCTTTTTGCATAATGCACACTGGAGAAATTAGCTTTAAATTCTTTTGGTCGTGAAAAAGACTTTGGAAAAATAACATTAAATTTGTTCGTAAAAAATAACTTCATTTAAATGTTTTAATGTTTGTTGTCAAGCAAGATTAGATAGAGAAGAATTAAAAATCCACCGTAATTTTAATAACGACACAAGGCGGCATGTCTAGACTTTCTGCACAGATCTGTCGATTAAAATCTCAGTTGGCGGTTATGGCTTCGCCATCATTACATAACCTCACCACGATCAGATTGGTCACAGACGGTACGAAGATTCTTGTGACCAGCACATACCGTCAGCACTCCGCTCTGCTGCTGAGAAAGAAATGGCACTGCCACCGGGATTAATACTTGCACGGGTTTTTGATAAGAACTGTGTGAACGGTACAATATTCCTACCACGTCTTAGCCGTGGTCCATTTCTGCTTGCACTCTTTTTGCTATTCATGAGCCCTGTTACCGCTGTGGAAGAAGATTCTTTAATCCGGTTTTGTGGTTCCTGCGATGGTACGATTCTTCCTAAACGAGGTTTAAATACAGATTTGCATAGAAAGCGAAGCATACTGCCGTAGTGCCTTTGTTCGAGTGCTACAAAAAAATATATTTTCATTTTTTCTCTCACAATGCTCTCTCGCGGAATAAAAAGCATTTTATTTGTAATAAAACGATGGGAAATAAAGATTACATCTTTTAAGCATGGTTTTTCGTCGTTAAAATTTGCTAATTTTTGCCGTGACTTTATTCGATGCGTTCGGTGTGTAAGTTTTGGGTCTGCAAACTTTACTACAGAGGCAAAATATTTTAAATATGGACACGAAAACGAAATGAAACACCTCCAGCGACATGGATTGATAATGAAACAATGCACAGTAAAAGTAATGAGTAGTGAGTAAGAAATGGACAGGAAAGGAGAGTTTGCTATTAACGTTTCATAGTTTATCTTGTATTTAGGTTGAGTTTAGTCACAATTTTTTTTTTAAATATATACACATTTTTGTTTAAACTGTCTGGAGAAAAGGATAATAATCATGAAATTAATCAAAATAGATAAACATCGTACATTAATTCGACACAATAGACAAATAGAGAAGAAAACACTGCTACGCTTATAATTGCCCAGATTTTATTGCAATAACTAAATTTATTAACTGCATCATACAGCTGCAAAACGAAAAACATTTACAGTTGTGTATTAGTTTACGGATTTAGTCCAAAGTGCGGAAACCTATACGGACCGTGACAACGCTGGAACAGCTTATGTAACATTTAATTAACAAGACGACCACGCAACAAAATACATAAGTAAAGATGATGTCGAGAAGGATAATGTTACAGCAAATGATGGTTCAAGAATGTTTCGTGATCCTTCGCCTGATCCAAACGACACGAACGAACGCTTCACAGCAGAACACACGAGCAACCAGTTAAGTAAAGGAACGAAACATCAACTTTAGCATCCATCGAGATGTGATAAAAAAAACACTTGCCACCTTCCAACTGGTATATTTGTGCGAGTGAGTGTGTGTAGGTGTAAGTTGTTCAGGTGAAATGTGCTTGCGACACGAAACATGTATAATAGAGATGCCGGGTATAACCATAGAGGGTGTGAAGTGGACGTGATCGTAGGTTTTAAGTAGCAGAGGTAGTAGAATAAGTAGTGTTGGCAATAGCAGAAGTAAAAGCAGTTACAACAGTGTCACACGCAGCATAAACAAAACAAGAACGAGTACGGAAAGGCAGAATGAGAGAGACAGAGTGTGAGAGAAAGAGAGTGTGAGAGAGAGTGAGAGTTACAGTACAGTAACAGTAATGTGGGTAGCAACGACAGCATTAGAAAGGTGAAAGGTGTTTGCATAAATCGTTACCTATTGTTGTTCGCACTCATGACACTATTATAGGGTGGGTTCATTTTGTCGAAGCGATATACTATTTCCGTCACTCCTTGCTCGTTTGGACCGTGCGAGGAGAAACATTCCTCGGCCACTGGTTGCACCATTATCATGGGGGCTCTCGACGGGTAGCTGGGTGCGCGATTCCACGATCCATTCGTACATGCGTTTGTTCGTGATTGGAAGCGTGTGTGTGTATGTTTTTTTTTGGTGTGGATGGGGACATGATAGGTGTTAAATGGGATGATTGTTTTTTTTAGTTGTTTGGTTTGGTTGTGTTGTTGGCACATTGGAGGAATGTGTTTGTTTTTTTTTTTTGAATAGAACAAACCGCCGACAGCATATTACAAGCGATGGATGTGTGGAAGGAAGAAAAATACAGGCCAAAACGAGCGAGAGAATAATCGGATAAAAAATGTACGGAGCAAAACATGCGGAAACCATAAAAAAATAATAAAAATGGAGGTATTTGTTGGAGAGATTCAGCAAAAACCAACGAAGCAGGTAAAGAAAAGAAGGAGAAAACAGTTTTGAGAGAGAAAAAGGTGTCATATATCAGTTCTATAGTATGCAATTTGAAAAAGATCGGTTTGAAAATGTAAAGCGAAGATAAATATTTGAGGTATGTGGAAGTTTTGGTACAAACATTTCAGCGAAGCATAGATAAAAAATCGTCAATAAAGAATTTTTCAAGCGTTTTGCTCTATGTACAGAGTAAACTATTGGTGTTAGTATACACATTTCTCCCGAATGTACCAATCCTTGTAATAGGGTATAGCTTGTCAATTGTTACTCTTTACTGTCTTACTATGACTGGTCGATTGTTACTGTTACTGATCAGACCCAAACTTTTAACGATTTTTATATATCCTTTAAAATTTCCCAAAAAGTGTCTTCAATTGATGGATGATAAACTACTCATTTGATTTTTGACAAAAAATCCACACAATTTTTTTTTTCGTGTTTATGAGCATCACAAACCACCATACGCATGGTGTAGCAGAAAGCAGAGAGCGCCATGTCTGCATAATAAATGGCTCCCGACGAGCGCGTTCCATTAGCTGCGCGTCCTAATCCCAACAATGTGCCCTACGTACAATTGTTTTCGACACCGCCGCCGAGAGTAATTTCCACCGACCGAATGGCATTCCGCGGCACAGTGGCGGGGAGGAAGCTTGGAGTAAAACATAGGAAGGCACAAGCGGAAAATACTGTTGCCAACATGTCGCCAACAAGATAATGGATGGCGACAAAATTAATTGTTCGTCTGTGGCGCTTGATGGCCTCGGCAAATGTCGATGAGTGTACGAAAATGACGCACTTTCACGTGCTGCTTGGAAGGCACTGGGGGGCTATTGGAACCGCGAAGGGAAATAAACGTTTTCATTACCGAACCCTTCCGAGTGCCGCCCCTCGATACGGGGATAAGTGTGCCACCGTTATATGACCTGGACAGGAGGGAAAAGAAAAACGAAACGTGTGCAGTAATCATGGCGCAGGCATATAAACCACGGCAAACAACAGGTGGCCCGAGCGCTCGACACGCGGCAACAGGTTCCGGCCGGAAGTATTTTGGCCCGATGCCAAAGTCAAAAACTCCAACGTTGAAACCGAAAACGTCGAAACGAACGCGAGCTTAACGCCGCACACAAAGCACAAGATCGATCGCTGCCGCCTGCATCCACGATGGAAAGAGACAGGAATGTTTGATGAATGGTTTTGCAGTAAACGTCATGTCCTGCCTTCTTGTCCACGGTACACGGCGCACAACATATGTTGCGGTTCGGTTGGCTCGATTTACTGTTTGCATATTACCGGACGTAGGGTTTTTTGTTGTTGTGTTTTTATGTTGTGCCTGTTTGCCTGTCGGTTGGAACTGTTTCGCTGTGGACTCGCGTTAAAGGCGATTGCCGCCCACAAAAAGCTAGCTAGTTGGAAAAATGCAGTTGGTTGTATATGTGGTTGACAAGGTGTGTGCGTGAGTGCGCGGGTGTTGGGGATATTTATGGCAAACTGATGATTAATGAACTTCCTTCTTGGGCGAAGGGATGGCTTTCGTTGCGACCGTTTAGGAAGAGTGCCTTCATTAAACGGTAATGTATGGTAGTTAATCTTACCTTATTGGTACTTTCATCATCATTCACTATGTCATTTGTTGTTCTTTGTTTTTAATTTACATTTATTGCGTTTTGTAGTGAGGTACTTTTCGTTAAATTTGTCTCGCTAAAAGACTCTAAGGAATGGTCTATAAATGGTAACATTTACTCTCAAAACTAGCTACTACTGTAGGTTTTGCGTATTGTAGACTTATCTTGCTTGTATTTTGATAAAAAATTAAATTATGTTAGTTTTTCATTGTTTATTGCAGATAATCAATGATAAAATTTTCAAGTATTGGTAGCCAAAATCAGAATGAAAATATTTTGAATTTAATCATTCATGCATACATACATAATTGAACAATACAATTTGCTCCACAATCGAAATGTTAAAAATCGAACAAAAACTCTGCATGTAGTGTAACAGTTACAGTATTCGTGTTGGTTTGAAAGACGCAGAAGAATGAAATAATATTAATTTAATTAATTTTATTTAAAGGCATCAAAATACAAAACCAATCTGCAAAATCTATTATTATCTTTTCCCTATATTTTGCTTACATATTATGAATGAAAGTATACCGATATGCTACGAAAACTATATATTCCCAACACATATCCCACTGGAGCGCCTCATGTACTAGTTGGTTGAGATCCACCGGAAATGCGGAGGAAATGGAAAACATTACGGAACCATCGAATAGGGGTTTTTGTATGTTTGTTTTGTCCTTTCACCAACAAAACCAGCAGCAGACATGACACACATACCCTTTTTTCTAACTCAACTTCACTGGCTCTCTCATATCTTTTC
>JXWZ01006641.1:0-35486 GCA_000956215.1 Anopheles farauti No. 4 | reverse complement strand
TCGAGTAAAGCTTCGATCGCATCTGTCGATGATGCAATGCACTTTGCGATGGTGGAGCAATTAATCAGTCAATTGAAAAACGGCGGTATTCTACGAACCTAACTAGGGCGACTCGTAGGTATAAAAGATTTATCGATTGCCCATTGTGTTTTAGTGCAACGAACGCATGGGTTGCATGCAAATTGTTCGATTATCTTTACTTTATGTGACCGCGGCTGGATCCAACGAAAGTGGGCAAGCCAAGGACATGGCCGATAAACGCGTGAAAGGTGTTTATGATACACTTACCTCGAGTTGATCATTCTCAACCATTTTCAGTAGCGCTATAAAGGATGTTTTGTCCGTTGCCAACCATACTCCTACGCCAAGTACGATCGTTCCTAGCACCTAAAATAGAGTGTTAAAAAATCCTATATTACAATCCGATGTGAAATAACGCGTACTTTATTGAGTGCAGTCTGGTTGATGCATTTATTTATAACGATGATGCTGTTTGCTTGGATTACTTACGAAGCAAAGAAAATTAAAAACGGACAGCAACGTTTTCATTATGCATGGTACACAATCGCACCCCATGTTGGGAGAGATCTTGTGCTGGCGGAATGTTGAATTGGTGCGTGGCCTAAGATCACGGTGATACGGATGCGCAGTGCTGCACGCACTTGTTGTGCGAAGCTAGATGGGCTTTACGATATGGTAGCAATTTGTTGGGGGCAACACCTCGACACCAGCAGCTGACCTGAAACGAAGATAACACGTTGATTAGAAATAATTCTCATCAAATCAAACAGTCATTGAACTGTGTTCGTTATGCAATCGACCGTGTTTTCATTGTATAGGTGGAGTTGTTTGGAAATGAAGCACAACTGGAAACATCTTTATTTTGCATTATTTTAGAAAATCCATAACAACTCGATGAGCAAACATAGTGACATTGCACGAAGAAGGAAAGGTCACACGGGTTAACGGAAGATCCTTAGAATTTTCCTCGAAATTTAGATGTCATACTCCACTAGACCGAACAATACCATTTTCAAACCCGTATGGTAATTGGCATTGGATAAACACAGTCCCACCATGTTCCCTGTATGTGCCGCGTTGAACGGACGTCGCATGAAACGTGTGATGTATGAGTATGGCTAAATTCCATCGTGTTTAGTTGTTGCAGTGACTTTAATCAAATCAAGCGAGCTGGGTTGATTTGGCTGGTCAAAACCATCAACCTAAGCTCTTTGCTACGGCGTAGAAGGGAAGGGATGGGAAGCGAAAATTGATGCAATTACTTAACTCCTAATTGACTTTGTTTTTAACAGTACCCCAGGAGCTGCAGTAGATGATATTGTCTCTGGCATTACTGATCATACAGCTCTACTTTCATATGCGGAGCACAACGAATAAAAAAAAAAGCTCACAAAAGTCCTCTACCTTGAGTTTATTTAATTTCATATATAAAATATTAATAGAGGGAAATGAAAAGATAATAACTATTCCATTATATTTCAGCAGTAACTATAAAACTATTCCTATCGCCTCTCAACGCTAGCAAATTGTTTCGTATGTTTTTCGAAAAAATGTGCCTCAAACTGTAGATCAGATTCTGTTAACATTATTTCCCTACTTCTAATGGCGAAAGTCAGTGCGCTGAGTAGTGCCGGAAGCGATTCCCTCGCATAGTGCTACACGCTGCGAGCATGATAATTTCTTGCTCGCTGCGGATCAGAAAAATCGTTCATTAGTTACACTTCACCACAGTTGAGAGTTCAGTCGCACCAGGCTATCCCGGATCTTTGATTGGCTTACCATATTGCACTGGACTGTCACTCGACGCCTCGGCGTGTTTGTTCGATTTAAGTGGAAAAGTGGCATTGCTTAAGCCATTACCAGCGTTCAACGGTCCACAGACCGGTAGCCGGTTTGCGTAATGGTCAATCTTTCGATCGCAGTACGCGATTTCACGCGTCTATTTTGTTCCAGCGACCTTCACACCGCACTACATGCACTGCACTAAACCGTAAACAACACAGTTGAAAGAAATTTACGGAACATTTTAGAAAACTGAGCGCGAGCGAACGATGCACGGAGCAATAGCAAACAATTCTACTAATAAAACACTCATCACTAACATTGTGATCCAGCAGATACGCCGTGTCAAAGGAAGTGATATCAACTGTGATGTCGCCGCATTAAATGTGACAATTTTTACTGCACCATTTGGTTCACGTGGAGTTATTTTCTCATTAACTCGATAGCATACGATAGTACCGCTTCCGACATTGGCTCCATCTGCTTCCGGGGTGCTCCGGTTGCAACGGATGCAGAAAAGTTCCGTGGGTCGATCGATCATCGGCTGATTAGCTACGTACAGCCATGGGAGGTACGGGCAAGTACAGCAATGTCAGCAATCCCATACCAGCGGGCACAATGCGGTAAAAGCCACCACATTAGACTATGGGGTAGAGAAAGTTGCCCCGTGGCAGTTATGTAACAACGGTTCAGATGAAAGTGCAAACAGCATTAAGGAATCAAAGTTGCGTGTGCATAAAATTTACACATTATCACGGAGATTGTGTGTAGGGAGAGAGTACTTTACAGTCTGTCAACATTTGATTTAATTATTGCAAAGAAAGTAAACAAGTTATGCACGTTGAGATATTTGATGAATACTATATTAATCATAAAGAAAATTACGTATTCATAATCGTTTTCAATCAAATGTAATATGAGAGCTATTGTTTATCAAATATGTATGAATTTATGACACAATAGAAACTGAAGAATATATAGGACATTGAGATTGATTCTAATGATTAACTGCTTGAAATGGTATTCAAACAATATCCTGTAATAATGATTTTGTTATTTAAAAAAAAACACACTCAGCATAAATTGGATAGGAGTGAGTGAACGCGAAGAAGATGGTTCAAAATTTCAATTTCACTTTTGCAGACAATGACCTATTTGTGCAGAAGAAAGGATTGTTCCCAATCCTCCGAATGAACTTTCTGTGTTGCTACAACTTACGACGCTACCAATGCAGGGAAAGTGTTTTTATTCTAATGCACGCCAGCACAGTGCCCCGTGGTTTGTCCGTTCTAGGTTGCAATTAAATATTTAGAGTAGCGCTTGGTAAAGTTACAAGCGAGGAGATGCACGCTGGGACGGAATGTTTTCGGAACAAGTTTTCAATGTGTGTGAGGCGGTCAGGGTGTGACATAGTTTGAATTGCGCTTCTTCTAGCTAGCATTGAATCTATCCGGGAATGATAATGCACATGCACATGATCATATCGCCGGGTGGTAGTGAGGAAATGGGCAGCTTTCAATGGGCAGTGTGACTCAGGGGGAGTCTCAGTGAATAGAGTTTTTAATGCAGGTGATACATTTGCGTGTTAGAATACTACATGCAATGGAATGCTATAGTTATTACTGCATGTTTAGATTTAGGTTGCATGCAGAAGTGGCCTAATAATATACCGGTGCCAACGATTTTTTTTACACTATGGAGAACTTCAAATCGGTATTCAAAAACGGGTAATATAAATAGAATTTTTTTAGTCTTCTATGAGGTGTTTTTGAGAATAACGATCATAGTTGCACCCATAGAAACTATCCTTAAAATTTAAGGGAACGGGAAAAGCAAAATTTTATGCATTTGCTTAAGCAAGCAATTGAAAGAATTGATTTTAACTTTGTGATAAATAAGTTGCACATACACTTAAAACTTACTACATACGCGTCCAATGACACCATCAATTATACAGCTTTCGTGATCACTATAGACACAAAATAAACACCATCATTTGCAACATTACTGCAGGGGCCATGAGACGGCCCACAGTTAAGTGATTTAAATTTCCTTTTCACGTTCACATGAAAAATCGACAGATGATACCACCAACTGGTGGGATCCCTTCACCATACTTTCTTCTTCGATTTTCTCGGATACTTGAGCGCCGACAATTGATCTCTCGAAAGATTGATTACCTTCCAAGTGGCCCTCGGATTGATGTTGCTTTGGACATTGAAGATGTTTCGATCAAGGCTGAAGGCCCCGTAGATGTAGATGATGACATGGCCTGGAGCGCCGTTTGCTTCAAACTTTGATAAGCGCACTTCGGTAGTGATAGCGCTGCCGGCAGGGATTTCAAGCGGGAAACCTTTCAGGCAGGTGAGAAAATGCACTTACACACCGATCGGGCCGCAGCGTCGCCGCAGGTGATAGGCGGTTTAAGGTTTTGCGCACTTTAGAAAGTATGCTGGACATAACAAAAGGCACCGACAATGGTAACGTGAGCTGTAATTTAAGACCTTTGAGCGATTTAGACCTGTGAATGGTGCGCATGTGGAGCCATCTTCGAAGCCACTGCAATTGGCTGAGATTCTCTCCTCCACGCTGGACACTCGCGGGCTGAAGTTGAACTTTTTTTCTATTTTTTTTTTGCTTCTGCACCCCTGGCTGGGGTAAAATGTGAAAGTCGTGAGTATTGAAGCACCACCGTTGGCCCTCCTGCATGGGGTGGTGGTATGCTAATTGTTTAAATCAATACCTTCACACGCGTTGGCACTTGGAAAACGGAAAATGAATGGGTCGATGGTGCAGGCAAGAAAGAAAAGCTAAGTGATGGTGGTGAGAGCTTTCCGGATAGCGCCACCATCGGACGTGCAGACATTGTGCGGTCCGGTAGAAAGTAAAGCTCCAGATCGTATGGTGCGAGCTCGAGTGTCAAAAATTCCTATCGATGCGTAGTCACATTGATCGTTGTGGGACATGTGCTTGGCATGGCAAGTAAACTGCCGTAAGGTTAACGCACAGTAAAGGTATTTAATGGAGGCGCAGAGTTTGTTCATGCTAGAAGCTGACGAAACCAGCGTCGTTGATCGGGAGATGTCGCTGACAAACTGTTTTGGGTACGGTGGGCGGCAGTAGACATTTAATTGACAAACCGTTATAAATATGCATGAAGCACTTTGCAAATGATGCATGGAGTTAAATACAGGTAGATATTACTATTCTCTGAGCGTTGTTTCCCACTTTCTTCTAGCATCTATGAGCCTCGTCTTACATGTATGTTTATTTTTTATTTTTTACTTTGAATGTGTAGTCAACAATAACAGTTTGATATTAGGAAAGGAAATTTTAAATTATTCTAGTCTTTTGATTTTTAACGTGTGAAACAGAAAAATATCAAAGCAAACCATGAGTGATGCTAGGCAGATCAGGGTTCTTCCATAAACGGTTCCAAGCTCTGCGATTCTTTTGTCCTTTACGTAACTGTTCTTTCTTCTATCGTTTGCATTAAGTAGAAGCGAATGAAAGCCCTTAAGTCTTCCAGTACGAAGTGGCTACCGAATAGTCGTTTGGGATCGCCGTTCACCATAGCTGATGACGCAGGGGGTTGGCACAGGTTGATCGGCACCGATTGTTGTTCGATACACTTCACTTGGTAGCGGGTCCACAATAGTACCATCGGCGTGCTGGAACATAAAAAAGACGCCATAGCGAATAAATTCCCGACGAACCGCTCGATCACGACATTCAGCGCCACTAACCCTGAACCACGCTCACGACGCGTAACGTGCGCAAGGTGTGCCGCGTCCGAAAGCATTGCTAC
This sequence comes from Anopheles farauti No. 4, assembly GCA_000956215.1. Lineage (NCBI taxonomy): Eukaryota > Metazoa > Arthropoda > Insecta > Diptera > Culicidae > Anopheles > Anopheles farauti No. 4. Next base: position 29,875 of record JXWZ01006641.1, on the reverse strand, counting down.
TACGCGTGACCACAAACCCGTTAGAGGTTGTCATCGTGGGTGCTTTAGTAGCCGGGAACCGAGCAGGGGACGCTCAGCGCGCGAGACATGAACTTGAACGTACGACATTCGGAAATTTGGTGCAGCTAATCTGATATGGTTTTTCTGTTTTGTTTTGTATGATGCTGTTCAGATCGATGAGAAATTTTCACCCCCATCACCACCACCACTGGAATGAGAAAAAGTGTCTGTGGCGTGCAATGTGTATTCCACTACAAAACATGACCTTTTTCATCTGCTATGATGCAGATATTTATCGCTGATGGACATGAAACGATCCACCAACGAAGGCAACAATCTGTACAAATTTCACAGCCCATAAAAAAAGGAAATTGCTCTAAGGGGAACAAACGGTGGGTCATTTTATTATTGCGCACTTGGTTTTTCATTCGCGTGAATATTAGTTAGGATTTAAAAAACAACACTACAGACAGAGCAGGGAAAGAAACAAATAAACTTTTTCCAGTCGGAACATAGCCGAAGCGTAAGGTTTGAGGTAGCGCGACTACCTTTTACCTAACGCTCCATGTTTTGTTTTCGTAAGCACAAGAAAGAAAGTAGTCATGCTTAATAGCTGTGCTGTTTAACCTTTTGACCATGCTGTCCATGCTGTTTTATCGTATTTTATACCCCAGCAAATACGTATTTGTTTTCATTTGGCAATATTACGCAAACGTAGCAAATCGGGAAGGAAAACGACACAGTTATTAAAAAAAAACTGATTTTTCTGTGAGTAATTAGACAGATCTGACGATAGCGAAGCCTAACCTGATTTATAGCCACCTAGAATGTGAAACGAATCGTTAGCATCTTACTCAGCCTTGAAGATTCATATACATTATGCATTCGGTTCAAACAGACAAACAAAACATAAAAAAAAACGCCGATAAACTGTGGAACCGACCAAACCGAAGCTCTTTCTTCACATAAAGTTTTCCCTTTCTACAGCACGGGAAGTAAACGAAATAGCGTACAAACGCTCCCATGCGTGAAGGATAGGTCACTGGTTGTGCGCCCCTGGGCGGCTAAGCTTGGCGCATGGTTTCTGAGCGACCCGTAGAGAACACCAGCGTGCCGATGGTGGCAACTTGTGCGCAGCGATAGGCGCGGAAACTCTGGGCCGAGAAACAATAGGCATCTTAATTGCACATCCACAATTCCGCCCACCTTCACCACCTTCACCTGACGATATTAACCAATCTGCATGCATTATTGCATACGTGTTCATGTGTTCTTGAAACGATCCCATCGATGCACTGTGAAAGGGCCCGTCGATTTTTCCCGGCCGTCAAATTGTGCAAAGGCGGCAATTTTACACAACCGACAGCATTGCTGTACACAACGATGGATTGACGTATGGGCTTTTGGTTGCTGAAAGCAAGTGTTGGGGCTTTTTGTTTACTGGGCGATCACTATGTAGCTGCACAGAATAGAACACACCAATCGTAAACTATGCGTGTTCACCCTTTATTCATCCTTCTGTCTTCTGACAAAAAATACGGAAACAGGGTTTATCTTTGATTTTTTAAGCAAGCGTTTCATGGCTTAAATAATTCATACTCATTATATTCCAACATTCAACCAAGCATGCGAAAAATATTCTTCCGCCCTTGTTGCTATAGGAAACGATCCTATGGTATAGTTGTTTTTTTTTTTTCTCCTCGTGCAACGGCTACTGATAAGTTTTTGTCTGAAAACAAAACCACAGCATAGTACGGCTCGTCCAGCGTCTTACGGCAATGTTCAGATAAATCGGTTCGATAAAACAGGAAACGTTCCGTGTGACAGGCTTGGGACCAGCGTCAGTGTCGCGTTCAATGTTGCCCAGTAGGAAAGTGCACTACACTCACCGGGTTTACTTTCTCTTTTTATATGTTTCGTTAGTTTGCGACTCACGCGGCTCTAGATTCAAGCTCAAGGTGTTAGCGGATAGAAAACCTTTTGATGGTGCGAAGAGAATGGCCGTTTGCGGTGGAAACCGAAACCTGCTCCGAACCACAGTACGACCCGGACGGAGGGCGCCGGAATGTTCCCACTCTGCCGCGTGTTGCACCGCAAGTGAACGTACGGCGAGATTTGGTTAGCTTAAGCGTGTCATCGTTTTAGCAGTTAAGTAAATTTGATCGTCGAATTGAATCGAAGCAAAGTAATTGTGTGTTTTTTAAGACGGAATCTGCTATTTTTTAGATACTGCTACCACGACAGTAGTGAACAGTTACAGGCTCTCTTGCTTCGAAATTAATAATGCCAGTAAACGTGTACCGATGGAAGTTTTTAATGGACGCTTTTAGTCCATCATGATAGCGCTGTGCCGTACTTGGCCGATTCGACCGCCAATCAACGATGGACAGGTGACATAGACGAAAGTTTCTTTCACGGTATAGATATAAGACCTAATGAGAAATGTACTTTAACAAACAAGTAAGCAGTGTAAAGTTGGGGCCGTTTGTCGTCGGTTCCACTATGCACCGTGGAGAAAGTGGATGGAACCTCAAGGATAGCAGCTTAATGGCCATGGCATTTGCGCGGTGCATCATATATTTTGTAGTTAACGTTAGATTGTTAGATTTTTTGTTTAAGCCACCAGGATTGCACGATGTAGTCGTGAATCTTTCGAACCGATGTTTTAACTTTCAGTCTAACCAGCTTCCGGAGCATGAAATGTGATATTTTATTCCTATTAAATCACCGCCATAGCAAACGGAAAGTAATTTTACATTGTAAAAAACCTATCGATGAAAACTAATGCATCGGTTGTGGCGTTCGCTCTCAAGTCAACGGTGCTGTCGTTTGTGCGGGGTCTCAAAGTAAAGCAAACATTGTTCTGTTGTGTGGCCCAGCCTAAGCATAAATTCTCTGCCAACCGGACTGGACCAAGGTCGATCGAAATGTCACTCTGTAGCCATCGTTGAGACTCCGTATTGGCAGGTTTGAGCAGCGACGCTACTGACGGTGACTTGCCTGGGTCTCGGGCAAGCAGGTTCGTAAATGTATTGGTGCTTTCCGACTGCCAGCCAGACTAGCGAAACCGGGCACCTGCACCGTGACACCAGACGCATAAGGGATTTTGCTGTGTGTCTATGGTATTAATTTAACTAAAATGAGAGACTCCTGCATTGCTTTTATTCTTTCCGTCTTCATCATGCCCCTTTTCGTGCTAGTAAACACATGCGTGAAGGTGGTGGGTGGGCCTGTTTCGTTTGTGAAAAATTAAACAAAAACATACGTACAATTCTCACACCGTGCACGGCAAGCTGCTTGCATCGTGATACGTAGTGATTTTTATCACTACGTCTAGGAGGAATACGAAATTAAATACTCCGCGCAGAGCGTCAAGGTTGGCGGACCTTCTGCACAGCTGCTTACGCAATGGCGTTTACAGGTGAGACAAACAATTGCCCTTAAAGCGTAAGTGAAACTGTTGTGCGTAACCTCATCACGATGTTTGGTGCCGCGTTTGGGCTATGCCGGCTAGGCGGTTGATCGTTTGGCGAATGCACACCATTCCACCGGCTTGATTGTTTGGCTTACGTAACTGTTCGTACGTATGGAGTTGCGTTGCGGAGAGGGCGTGTGTGCTTCTGATGGCATCCCAACAACAATTTGTTGCTTCCCCAAAGGAAGTTGGATGAAAATAGAATCATTATTGAGTTACCGCGCTGCTCATCGGTTCACGATTTTGATGATGATGATGATGATGAGATGACAACGACCTGTCCCCTGTCTGATCGAGGACAGGAAATCTGTGTCATGAGATCAAACACATGTTGACGTTGATCAGAACGGTCTACATTGGGCTCATTGGGGTTCATACAATAACGAAATCACCCAAAAGCTTTGCTTGTCTTTTTTACTAAATAAATATGTTTTTCGTGACAAAAATGTATAACTCCAAAGCATGCTACGACGAAGTACATTCGTGTTTTAACTCTGTCATATCGCAAGCTTTATTGTATTAATTTCGTTCGAAATATTGAATGCACATGTCGTATTAAATAATATCGAACAGTTTGAAGGGGATGAAAAAAAATCACAATAATTAATCGTTACATAAGGCACGACTCTATAACGTGTTTGCAAAGCATATGTGATTTTCATCGCAGTGATCTTACTGTTTTAACGAATCATTATGCCAAATTAAATATAAAATATGTTACAGGAATGTTGTTTAGGAAAGACGAAAAATTTATAGACGGTTTTTAATTAAAAGCAACCCTACAGTTCAATAGCAACAAACACAAATGCTCTCTTAATATTACCTTTGCATGGGACTACAGAAATTAATTAATACACCAAGGCATCCATGAAGGCATTAATAACCGCGGTATCCGATCGAACAGGGTACGGATATGTGCTCTATTCATTGATCTGATGGATCACTTTGCAAGGTAAACATCCGGAAGGCAGCCAAAGGCATAGTACCGGATGGTTAACTTCCGCCGACCGGATGAGGCGGTGTACACTGCACACGATAGTCAGTGTGCATCGACCTTGTAGGTTTTTATTTTGCTTTCGGGGTGCCTCTTTGAATCATCTCTGTTTATGCGACCTAAGACAATGGTCCACACGAAAGACGATGGCAACGAATCGTACTAATAGATTTGGCAGAAATGAAAATAAAATATAGAAACCATTCCGGGAAACCATTTCAATCTCTTGTCAACGCACCCCTCCCCCCTCGGTAGCGCCCGTAAAGGGGATAGGGTCGTTCAACTTTCGCGTTTCGGGAATGGCCGCGATCAGTGCGGTCGGCGCGAGGTAGGCTCACCACCACACAACTATGTTTACCTCCGGATACGATGGGTTGGTTAGAAAGGAAGCAATCGCTGACAGGAGCGTCGTGGCGCGACGGTTTCCATTTTCACCGCCGGCACCGTTTTCCCTACGCTGTCGCCTGAGTCTGAGTCGATTGCGTGCTATTTTTAATTCTCATATTACACACGCTGTAGAAGTAGATCTCCGATCCGGAAGATTGGTTACAACGAAGAAATAAAACTACGGATCGAGCAAAGCTACCACTTTTTTTTTGAATTCAACTTCCGTGTTTGAGTTGTCAGTTGTTTGAGTTGTGATATTTATTTTTTACAGTAAATTAAAATTTTAAAGTAAATTAAACGATCAGTTTTTGTTTATTTGAGTTTCTACTTCCGAGAAGAATCGTAAAGTGTTCACAGCTATTACTCATTTCAAGAAGCCTTCGAACTGTTTATGTTGTTTGAATTCACAGCAAAATACAAAAAAAAAACGAAACGAAAAACCATTTCGGATTTTTCTTCTGCTCTGCCACGAGCTTAGAATCGTATACGAAATATTTAACAACACAGCAAGATTCCAACTAGAATAACATCAGCATATGATGAATTCGAAAACAATTACGACCTAACCACATTAATTTGATGGGCTTTATGGGCATGAATAAACATGCACATGTTGGTTGTTGGGTCTAGAAAATTATCATAAAATTATTCGACTAATCAAGATAGAAGCAAGCGCACGGTTGATACCAACCAAATGACTCGGCAGTACAACATTATTCTGGCAATCACAATTTAGCGAAACTCCGTATACACTACATTTTACACACATTATGCAAATGCATTCGTTCCGGAGCTTTTGTGGTGGTGCAGCTTGCTTGCATGTGTGTGTGTGTATATGTGTGTGTTTGTGTTTGAGTGTATCACTGACTTCCGGCCCCTGGAGCTGTTTTTTTGACGAACTGAACAATGTTTGGTTCCTTCACTACAACCCAGCCTGGCGGACACTTTTTACAACAACGCTCTAACCGTCCACCGGCCACTTCCTGCCGCACAAATCGTATCAAGTTCGTTTTCTTCTACTTCAGCGAAGCAGAAAAGTGCTATAAATTCGCTCGCCAGCTTTGCTATTCGATCCGACGAAGCTCGAAAGACCGCACCCTTTGTTGTCGTCGTCGTCGTCTTCGTCGGCCACTGCTGTCAGCCTGAGATCGATTGCAGTGGAGGATGCGAACGTTCATGTGAGCATCGGTCGGCGGATAGGCAGGCATGTTATTTTGTCTGTTGTCTTTATATGATTACTTTTACGAGATCTTCTGCTTCTGCCGCACGCCCGGTATGTTTACCAAGCGCCGAGACCGGGGCAGCATAAAAATAGGACCAATCTTCCTCCGACTGCGGTGTGTGTACTTGCGGTGCTTACTTGTGCCGAGAATTACCCAAATAGAGGGTCACCAGCGCCAGCGTAAGGGCTCTCTGCCCATTGTCTGTGTGGTGAAACGCGCCTGGGGGAAAAATAAAAATCTAAATCTTCACACACAAGGCACGCTTGTGTCATACGCGGTGGGTTTTGCTTGTGGTACGACTTTCCGTCCTTTCACTCGGATCCGTACAAACGGACGTACCCCTGCTTTTTACTCCGTACACGTTCTACAGCCGTCTCACGATGCGGTCAGCATAATTATGCTCCACGGGGTACGAGCGGCAAGAGCGGCTGGTTCGGTCGGTTGCATTTAATGTGTATTTTTTTTTCAGCTTCCCCTTTACACCTTCTTACACATGTGTGTGAGTGTACGAGTGTGTGTGTGTGTGTCATCGAGTGAGGGTCTGTTATGCTTCTTACCTTGGTACCGTCACTGGGAACCATTACACTGGCAAAGGTTGATTCGAAATCACCCAAGTAACCAAGTGAAAAGGAGGCGAAAAAAAAACAAAACAGACGCAGCGAGTGAAACACGGGCACCATTTACGGCAAGAGGTCAAGCGAAACTTTCAAGAATGGCCAAATGTAGCAACACGACCGGAAAGGAAAATTGAGGAAATGATCTGTCCAGAAAATGATTGGTTGAGGAAAACAAAAAAAAAAGAAGCGATCTTCAAAACAATTCTAACGCCTGAGGAAATCCCCGAAGTCCGAAGTCTAGTCGCCGACCTTACCCAGCCAATTGCAGCTGATCAGTGGCAGCACCAAGTAACGAGGCGGTTTTTTTTCTCATCATCTCCCATGCGCTAAGAAAGTAACATCGTTGAATATTCTTAGCATACAGACGCTTACGGTCGCTCGATTTCAATACGCCCGACCTGTTCATCGCTCGTCTGACCTATTTGTTGATGGCAATTTGTTCAAGCGTGATCGGCCGCCTCCTCTCTCTCTCTCTTTCTCGCTCTTCCAAACATTTAAAGACGAATGAGTCAACAGCATCATCAACACGTGGCGTTAATGAACGTTAAAGTGGGAGCGAATTTCTCAACGACTGTCGATTCGTGTACATACGATCGCGACACTGCATATGAGCAAACAGGTAGCGATGAGCCGGGTCGACGAGATGGATTTAACCGGTTTCACAAGGAATGCATTGTGCTTACCGCAAGTATAGTTTTACGTTGCTCCAAAACACCAAACCTTTCTAGGAATAGTTGGTTTTTGAAAATGAACTATTCTTAATTATCCACCGAACTACCGAAGTAATAGGCACTGAAACTCGACCTTTTGTCGCCATGAGCGCTCCTGATCAAACAAGGTCTCTAAGCACCCATCGGTGTAACCCTTGACTACCATCATGCACATCGGTTTGCGTTTGAGTTTCCTATAATGCCTAGACATATGTTTTCCCGTTTCTCTCGTGTTACGGCACAAGCCTTGTAGGTTAGTCAGTCAAACTTCTCTCGGCACCACTTGCCGAAATGAAACATTCAAACGTTAGTTCGTTTGTTCGTAACTGCCCAAACGGCAGGCGTGTGCAGGCAGTCAATGCACGATCGATATGACATCATCGCTGAGTGGCCGACACATGTTTTGCCTCGGACTTCGATTATGCTAATGTTTTGAAGTCACTGTCACTTAAAACTTGCAGCTAACCACCAATTGACCAAGAGGGAAACTGATTTAGCAAGACCTATCGCCGGTTGGTTTGACACCTAAAGGCAACTGAGGAAATACCCCAACAGCTATTATTTGCTTCGTTTTAGAAAGATCACCTCATTTTATGAAATTGTGAAGAAAATAGGATTGTTGTTACCTTGTGAATATTCGAAAGCAAAACTGAAATTTTTTTTTAACTATACTTCTCGCCATGAAACGCATGTTAACGGGCTACCTCATGAACTGTCATAAGTTTCATCTTACAAATGTATTATATTTCACTCAGCTTTTTTTGCTAGTCAACTCTTGAATGAATGTTCCACTCGCTCGTCGGGACCTGGAAGCCTACTGGAAGTCTTACAAAATCCGCATGGGGTTAAATGTTTTGTTACCCGTGATAGTATTACTATTAGCGTAATGGTGTACAGCATTTGTTGTAGATTAACTTTTCCGTACAATGTTACAAATATCAATAACTTTTAAAAAGTAACCTTAAGTCGTTCGCGGATAAGAAAGCAAGTGTCGTAAGTGAAAACGAATTGGCCGAACAAATGTCACAAAACGAATATCGTGTTCCAGTATGCAGTAGTACAGCACATAAAACGGACGATGTGACAAAAGTGCACATATCCCGATCCAGAGATTGCATAATAAACGTGCAAAAATGTAGTTCAGGCCACCTGCAGGCAAGTGCAACCGGTTGCGGGTTTTGTAAAATGCTTTCGGGCACCAGTGGAGTGATCCGACAAAACCGGCTTGCAGTTTTTCGATACGAATGAACGTTACACAACGCAACGCTGCCGTTCCAGATGCTTTATGCTAACCTTGTCTATGCATCGTACCGAATTGTGCGGCTGATCGTTCTTGAGGTTCCCGAACTAACGTAACAATGGCGCACGGTCATGCTTTCGATCCAAATGTGGCACAGAAACACACCGACAAGGAACCTGTTGCAATACGGTCGCAATCGTGATGACCCGTATCGAAACATTAAAGTGCTACACACATAATGCACCGACCATGGGCGACAGACGAATGAAAATGTTTTTGAATCTGCGTATCGAGACAATCAGACGTGATTGCTGTTCGAAAACTGAAACGATTTCATGTTTCATTTCGCCTGACGAAAGCAGCGCAGTAACCAGACTATTTAACGATATGGTTCCTGTGGTTAGGCTGGATCAGGTTTCTTTCCAGGACGAATTTCCATCTTATTAATTACCAAGAAACGTATGCCCGTGACATTTGCGGGCATAAGTTTAATAATCTTATTACTGCTTTACGGAGGGATGAAGTAAAAAGATCATCATAATAAAAAAGAAATGGCGTTTTTTTTATATTTTATTGTAAAAAATACGAAAAATCCGTTCCATTTTACCGTTGATTTGTAGAGTTTTCTCAACAGCCAATGTAATGTTTATTTAAATTAAATTTATAACTTTGAGTCTGTACGTTAAAACAGAGTACGTTTCAAACAGAGTACATGATATAGTTAAAATTCATTGTGATGGTTGAAAGTGAATTTACGTTAGCAGAAAAAAGTTTGCAAAAAAACAGTCTCATTATTTTAGTTGGTATTGTACAAATATAATCAACCGAACGAGAATTCAGACACAAGTTTATAAACCTATTTTTGACAGATTTTATGAACGTTTTTTTAAATAAATCGATCGACAAAAACTTAATAAAAACCTGAACCATTACTATAAAATGTAATTGTTGCGGTATCTCTAAAAGTGTGTCGCGTGCGAGTAAGGACATATCCGAAAGCGTTAGGAACATAACAGTAAAAAAAATGGAACTAATGGATTACTATAAAATGTAATAAAAACGAAATGCATTGGGACGCAATAACAAAGAAAACAAGAGTTTTACTAAATGATGTCATCCCATCATGCACTGTTTTACAGCTGCTAGGAATCCGGCTGTATTAGGTCATAATTTAAATCCCACATGTGTTGAATGTCTACCACAAACCCAGCGAAAGGGTTTTTAGAAGGAACCAATCATAATATATTCATAGAATAAAAGGAAAATTTGAATTTGATGTTGTGATGTTAAAGCGAGAGATGAAGCACGAAACTTTATAAAACGAAACATCGTGATTAGATTTTGTTCTCAAACAAAGAAGTTTGTGCTTACCGTCGGTTTAAAGTTGATGCCTTCTATGTGTGATGCTGTTCTACGCTACACACAAAATGGTGGCTTATCTGATGAAACCAATAATTTTGAACCCGAAACAAACGTTCTTTATCTGCATCGCATGGGAATGGTTCGAAACACAAACTGGAAATTAACAAACAAAGACGTTAGGGGTAAGAAAACACGAACATCCGAAGCCGTACATCTCTAGCACTCGCGCATATTGATGCGTTTGACCTTTAAATTGTCCACTCGTTTTGGTGAGGAAGCGTCGCACTTGGTTATCATGTGGCTTGATGAAAATTTTGTACGTCAAGCTTCAATGTTTAGAAAGAGATGAAAGGACTTTAACGGTTAGTTTATGAAGCGGGTAAATTGCACTCTGTTCGGATTATTTTCCTGTTGTAGAATAGAGAACATTTTTGGGATTGTTTTATGAATTGGAGTTTGCTCTATTTAAATGCACGGCGTTTGAATCTTTCACAGTCCTCATTTGCTAAAAACTAGCTTTAACCGATTTCGTGTTTAAACCACGAAATTCATAAAAGAAACACTGCCAAAAAAGAATATGATATGATCACACAGCACAGCATTTGCTTCACAAAACGCACATTTATAACAACACTGTTTGACATCTGACGGATCCGTGAATAATAAAATAACTTTTTGATTCAAGGATTCTGAGGAGATTTAGCATTTTCTTTGCCAGATGCCACTGTTATCCATACACTGCGGTTAAGTTGGTGGAGATTTCACAAACACAAGTTTGCTTTCAACGTGCCAACAGTGGTCACAGTGAAAGAGGAAACGATCATGCCTGAACATGTTTCACGAGTGCAGCATCCGTTGGTTAGGGTTCAGCCGAAAACAGGTTTGTTTCTATAACATAAAATAAAACACCAAACACATCACGATGGCCGTTACGGCCCTTACCGAGCATACGACGAATACACTGTTCTCGCGATCGCTCGTCTGAGTAATGTCTGGCTGAAGCGAGGGATTTGAAAGAGCGAAATGCGTGAGGTCTTAAACAACCTTCCGTGTAGCTAGTGATGGGCATTTCGTAAAAGATAAACAATCAGATTTTTTCACGTTACAAATTTAAACATCTTTTTGGGTTAGATATAATATTTATTTATTGGATTGGGTTCTGAAATGGCTTCCAGCCAATTTCCCAAAATAAATAATTTTTAAACTATACACTTTTAATAAATTTTGTTCATCGTTGTGTATGTTGCCAAAATAATAAAATAAATATTAAATGATGTTTTTCTTTTTAATGTTGTCAGATGAGGTTATAACTGACAATTAATAAAATATCGTTATAATAAAATAACATAAAATAAGTTTACAAAATTTCTATGGTAGTTATCATTATTTTTACAGTACATCACCACACGTTGTGACACCCAGTTGACCATGGTCGATACAAACCCTACAACCAATTGACAGCTAGTTTGTTGGCGAGGGGTATGTCGCCATAGGGCGACGAAGCTCCAATCGGCTTAATATTAGCAGAATCGACTGGCGCCACTTTTTCACGGGAAGCATACATTTTTGCTACAAGTACAAGGTACACAAAGCAAATTCATTTTAGACACATTTTTCACTTAACACTTGAACTATGCACTGTTACATTTTAATTTACCTCTTGTTTTGTTGTTTTACAGAAATAAAATCTACGAAAAACCGGACACCAACGGATAAAATCGCCTCATCCGAAAACTGTGTAACTGCTATCGCTCAGAAACGTTTTGGTTATGTTTTCAACGGTTGGTTTGAATAAACAGATCAAGTGAAAAAAGAAACAGCTGTCCAGCCTCCATTGTTTACAAGAGAAAGAAGATGAAACAAGCGATAAAATATCGCACGCACAGATATGCACAAATCGTATACATATACAATGCACACATGTGTGCGTGAGATAGAGTCGTAGAAATCTTTCCTCAGACCACTTGGTACGACAATTGTCACAATTATGGCGACTTTTGTGTGTCGGCCTTTTATCGTCTGTCAAATCTAATATTCAGACAATATTCAGGATGTTGCATGCAGCTTATAGCAGTTTTTGCCGTATGGGTCCCTGCAAGTTGTATTTTTCTCTTCTTTTTTCCTAGATTTTTATAAGGGATGTTTCAATTTTAAGGCGTTCGAAGTGCAGCAGAATTGTAGTTTGTTCGCAGACTATGGCACCCACACATTGGCAACAATGATGTGATTAACGTAGAAGTCCTGCTTGTCTCCCTGTCCTAAATGTTTAAATTTGCCTAGTACATAATCATCCTTAAGCTATGCTCGTTTGTAAAATGCCTTTTTTTATAAAACAAATTAGCAGATGTTAGATTCAGAAAAATATCCTTTAAATAGTAATTGAATTAATGTTGAACTAAACTGAAATGGTTTAAGTAACCAACGGTAGTATATTCGACAGTGCAGCAGGATGTTTTAATGTTACAATTGGATTCCATGGTCAATCATCTTTGGTTTTATTCAACCAAGTAGTCTTTGAACTTTATTTCATTTTTTTTAAACAGTTACACTGTATTAAAAATGGAGGTGATTGTGCTGGAAGAAAGTAAGAATTGTTTGGAAAAAATTAAGGGGAATTTTCTTGTGTCAGCAACGGTGTACAAAGCACGCCATTTAGTAGAATTCAACTGTGACACTTTTGTAATGATATCCTGCAATGGTAAATATAAACGAACCAGAGTTGCTTACCGAACCGATAGTCCTTACTTCAACGAGGTGAGTTAAGCTTTCGCTTGAATAAGTTTCGGTACACAATAAAGCATTAAGTGTTTTGGAATCAAAGTATTTTAGTTTCTCACTATGCTGTTCCGAGCAGCAGCTTCGAAGGAAAGGCATACTTTTCGGATTATATCGAACATCCGTTTGTACCAGTATGCAAACATGCATTGGACAGTTTCATGTGGATCTTGATACAGTATGGGCACAAGAACGTAAGTATAACGCTTCAAAAGTATATCACAACAGTAAGAATTGGGATGGTGTTAAAGATTTAATGATAAGAATTAATGAGTGTTTACAAGAAATGTGTAATTTAAACTTTGAAAAAATCATTTCATTGGTTTGAAAAAATCATTTATATTAAACAAAGTTTCTTATTGACCTTCAAATCAAATAAAAGAACAATGTTTTTAAAAAAATGGGCCAAACCCCGTTATGTTGTAACAAGGCTCAGAACCAGGTAGATACGCTGGTAAAGATTGTAACACCAACGATAAAAAAGATTATTTGTCTTGATGAAGTCATCAGATTATCGGATAGTGTTTTTGATAACAAAAGAATGTTTAAGTCTTTTATCAATCAGTTATGAAGTCATGATGGAACATTTCAGCTGATACGCCATCATGATTAAACGAAACGGAAAATTTAATCGGACTAAACACTCTCTTTGAAATGCTCATCATAGATCAGTATCTAATTTGATCTATAGAAACCGTGTACAAGAAAATACTAACGTATATGTTTCTTTTTAAAATATTAGATCATGCATTTTTCAAGAAATGGGGCACATTTGAACCTGTTGATAGGGCAGCATCGGTCGAAATACACTGTGGCTACCTATTAATAGATTTGTCAATAACATCGTCCTGGAACAAACCAATTCCGATTGCGTTAGACTACGATCTGGAGTACAAAGACATTGAAAGGTAACGATATGGATTTATTATAACACATGCGTAATTTTAACACAGTTAATGTTTATTTTACAGAAACCGCCTAATGCCCCGAAATGATTTCACAAACGAATTGCAAAGAGTGCGGTATAGTTGCAACATTATTCAAGGCGAGTTTATTAGCAACAGTGAATATGCTATTCGCGTCACATATGCAGGGCAGAAGGTAGTATTAATTACGGCAACGGTTGGCTCGATCTTTCTTACAGCATTTCTCTTTTAACAGATCCGCACAAACTCCAGTTCTTATGGACGAAGCTATCGATGGAATGAAACATTGTCCTTCGTTGGATCGTTCCCATCGTTAAATCAAATAATCGCGTTAGATGTATTGGTAAACAGCTGTTGTAGTAATAATGTGAAGTCTTCCCGATACATTCATTTCTCGTCTTTGTCAAAACGTACTGAGAATGTTTGTAAGTTTTAATGGCTTCTTTGTGCATGTGCATGTCGTTTATGTGTTCCGTTTATCTTTCAGATAATTTACCTATGTTTGGACCAACCTGGCTATACTTCTACAGTGGATCCCAGGATTCTCAGTATGTAGGAAAACTTCTTATTTCAATTACTACGGAAACACTCTCGATGCAGTCAGCACCAGCACACAAAACGCATAAAACTCGAATCTATGAACCACTTTCGATGGCCAACTACTGGAATGAAGAAGTTTTCTCGATTACATTTTGTATCATCCATCTGAAGCTGTTGTATCAAACATCGACGAGTCACTTGCTAGTCTATCTTTCTTGCGCGGATATTTATTCTAAAGTGCTTAGTATTAGTTTGAATCACTTTAACACGCTAAGCAGCTTAAGTTATACACACATGGAAGCAGCAAACAGACAGTTGAGACTAAAGATGCATGTTCCGGATTACAGGCATAAGTATATTTTGCAATCGATTGTCTTCAATTTACGAGAGAAACTTTTTCGTCTCATCGATTTGTTCAAGAGGGCCTTGCGCGTTACTTATAAGAAATATGTCTTTCTCGACAATCGACCACTTTATGTTCGCTTACTGACACAATTAGAATCGGATTTTATGCTTGCGCACGACAATTTAGTTGGATCTGTGTTCAAACAACATACTAAATGGGATCAAATGAGAAAACGCCATATTGTATACGAATTGGTAAGTTGTTATTTAAAAAAAAAGTATTGCTATTATGTTATTGTCAGTAAGAAATTAATTAAAATTAACACAATATTGTATAAATAATTATTTTGATAGCATATTAAAAAAACTGAACTCGCAACAATTAGGACCAAAATGAATTCAAATGTCACCCTTGATGAGACTTCACGCATTCTGAACCAACTTAAAACAATTTCCCAGTCTTTATCGACACTTTTACACGATGTAAGTTGCTCTTTTCAAAAATTTTCCTTCAAAAATACGCTACATACATTACACGTTTCTTACCACCAAACTTCAAAAGGATCAAAATCAATATCCAGATATAGTTCTGCATGTATCGCGTCCTGGACATTCATCAGCGGATGCAATTGCACGTTTCAACATGGCCCATTACCTTCTCCCGGCAAACTCTTCCGACCCGGTCGGAGTGCTATACGGCAAACGGTGTCCAATTCTCTTGAGATCAATCCACTGCCACCACTCGTGCCCAGACCGTTGCGGTTGCATTTTTGCCAAGCTGGACTATGTGTTGCAGATTGGAACCGAACAACAGGAAAAGATAGGGCAAAGTGATTTGTTGCCATTGGAAATTACTGCAAGCAGCTCTACCAGAGGTTATCAGTGCAACGACTATCGCCTAACAACAATA
Organism: Anopheles farauti No. 4; assembly: GCA_000956215.1. Taxonomy (NCBI): domain Eukaryota; kingdom Metazoa; phylum Arthropoda; class Insecta; order Diptera; family Culicidae; genus Anopheles; species Anopheles farauti No. 4. Next base: position 14,371 of record JXWZ01006641.1, on the reverse strand, counting down.
TGTTTGCACTGTAAGATACACGTATATCAGGCCCGGATTTTTGCAGGGTTTTACGAAACGGATCAATGCGAAGCTAAATTACAGGTTCTGGTCGAAGGTCACGAAATGGTTTTAACGGTATCGAAATTTGTAGATGATATCGAAGATAAGATAATGTACATAACATCTCTTTTACAGACTATATCGACAACTTTATCTCCTTGTTGGAATGAAACGATAGAGTTGAAAAATGTACCATTTTTGAAGGCTATGGAGGGAGAAAATGAATCAACACAAAAATGTACAATTTTGTTCGTCTTACAGATCGAAGGAAACAAAATGGTGGGTGGGTTTTCAGTGCAAATGGCAAAACTGAAATAAGTTGTTAATGGGATTTAGAGTTTGATGAAATTAATAGCGTTTAAAGCGGTTTGGGAATATTTCCTTGAACCATGACCACAATGAACTATAAACTGTCGAGTTTTTCACCATACATTCGCTTTTTATTGTACAGGTCCACTCTGCAATAGGATGGCTAGATGCTTCGATAAAATTGCTACGAAACGATCTACAGAATGAAAATGATGTCTTGGATATTTCATTATCAAGCAGATTAAAATCGGCGTTGGAGTGGATTCCACTTTTCGATAAAGGAATACAGACAGCGGAAATTCTTGTTTCATGTGATATTATTGAGGTAATCTGCTGCTGTGAAGCATTAGCTCTTTATTAAGATGCATGAAGATTTTTCCATTTATTGCAGGAATTGCCTGCGATTGATCTCAACCATGAATTTGATGTGAAGCAATCCCTCATACATGGCTTACCGCAAGAGATCTTACCGAAACTAAAAACATTTTGGATTGAGACATTTTTCGTTGGCCTACGGCAAATGCACAAACGGTTCGGGCGGGCTATAAAAAAATCTCGAATTATGATAGCGATGGGTGAAGCGAGCTTTGTTAGTGGATTTTCTGGAATTACCTACGGAAATAGCGCAGATTTCTCTGCCGATCGTAATACTTGCTCTGTGGTGAGTATGGGAAGTTTTGTGCCCATTTAAAATGTTACGTTACATAGTTGGGGAAACTTTCATTTATTTCAGCGTCTTCCGGAGAATTCAAACTACTGGCCGTTGATAGTTATAAAGCATATTGTATATTCAAATCGAAACGAAGCGAAAACAATCGGAATCGCATTCCTGAATGCAGTTGAGCTCATCTCCGACAGCTCGGATTCAGTGAACATAACGACTATTGTAGATCTGGATCAGGGTGAACCAGATGTCGAACGTATAAACGTTTCAAATCTGCGTGATGTGGTACAAGCGCAATTGAAACACTTTAAAACAGCTGACAGATTACCCAAAAGGCAACTGAATGAAAATTTGGAACCTAACGAAGAATTTACTTGGTGGACAAAGTTCTACCAAAGCCAACGCGGGAGAAATAATGCCAGCTCTGTTAAGGTAACTTGTTCCGGCGATTAACTGATGAGTTTTGATTCGCACAATGATCTATTTTCAAACATAACAACCATAAACAGATTTACGATAGAGAACTGGAGGAAGTACTAGAATTTAACGGATTTAAAGATTGGAGTGGAAGCTACAAATTACACAAAACCAAACGCCCTAAAAATACTCCGGGAGCGAAACAAGCGTATGGCATGGTGAAATGTAAAATTAAAATTCATTCCATAGCAAACCCATCATCGAAGCAGTTTATGCCGTAATATAGCTCTCGGATTTATCATTGTTGCTAGTAAATTCAGTGCACATCGTTTGACATTTCAGAATTCAAACTCCACCGAAATCAGCCTCTTCTAATGTGCAAATCCTGGTGGTCGTTTACGTAGTGCAGGCCTTGAAACTTACTTCCCGCGACATCATGTCAGAATCTGACTCGTACATAATGTTAACCTATGGCAATCAGCGGGTTCGTGATCGTGCTTTCTACATTCCCAACCAAGCATCTCCGGTATTTGGTCGTCGGTTCGAGATGCTTGGAATGTTGCCAAGGTAAATAGACGGTAGTAGCTAGTTGGGGCAAACAATCAATGATTGGGATCGTTTCCTTTGCAGCGATCAGATTTTGCACCTATCCGTGTATGATAGGGACTTCGTTTCCTCTGACGATCTAATCGGTAGCACCTACATTGATATCGAAGACCGTTTTCGAAGCAAACATTTTCCCGGTTTTGGGCTACCGCGCATTTTTAACTCGCGTGGCTACAACCGTTGGCGGCAGCAATTGAAACCTTCAGAAATGCTTTTAAATATTTGTACCCAACATGGCGTCGAAAGGCCACGAATAGAGGGAAGCAAGATAATTGTTGGAGCGACAGAGTTCGAGCCCGAAGAACTGGATCCGAACGAGTGCCAAACCGAGCAGCTATGTCTGTTTGCGTTGAATAATTTCCAGCGCGTCACAGGCGGATTCCCTTTAACTCCGGAGCACGTGGAAAGCCGGTCGTTGTATCATCCCAAGCGGGGTGGTATTGAGCAGGGAAAGGTTCAGCTGTGGATTGAGCTATACGAGACCGGTGGACCACTTCCGCAACCTCTCGATATCACACCACACCCACCAAAGCCGTACGAACTGCGTGTGATCGTCTGGAACACGGCTGACGTAGTGCTAAACGAGCGTAACATTTTCGGCACAGAGATGAGTGACATTTACGTGAAGTGGTAGGTATCACCAACACAGCGTTGAGGGTCAATGACAGTGGGCTTAAAGCTGCTTAACTTATCCTCCATCTGGTCATTCCTTTTTCGCAGTTGGTTGCAAGAGTTCACGGAAGCGCAGTACACGGATGTTCATTATCGTTCATTAACCGGGGAAGGAAATTTTAACTGGCGCATGGTATTTCCGTTCCGCTACTCTCCCGCCGATGAAATGGTAAGCGAATTTCGGAGATAGATTGCAAGCGTCGATTGTTGACCTTTGCCACCAATACAGGATGAAGTTGATCGGAGAAGGTTGCCACTGGCAACCGTGGGTTACTGTGGGGGGGTACGCTTTGGTTAACTTTCATAATTAAGATTTCATTACGCTTTCTAGCTGGTGGTTCGTCGCAGAAAGGCCTTCTATGAGCAATATGACACCGAGCTTAAATATCCCCCCGTGCTGACGGTGCAGATTTGGGATAATGACTCGTTCTCGGCTGACGACTTTCTCGGTACGGTGGATCTTACCCTCACGCGGCTGTCCCCACCGGCCCGTACCGCCGATGCGTGCAAATTTTCCCGAAGCCTATCATTAACCGGATCCGGAAGCGGCTCCGATGGGCACGGTTCCTTCAACTTGTTTCGGCAGCGACGCGTGAGAGGATGGTTCCCCGTACATGGGAGAAGTACCTCAACCATCGATGCCGTTGATGGACGGCGTCGGCATCGTGGCATATCACAAACGGTAAGCATCGTACTCGGCGACTATTGTATCAATCGGATTCTTTGGAGTTTAATTTTTTTAAATTAAATTATCACTATTTTTGTGCGCTGCTTCTTTTTCCTTGTCAATCATTATCACGAACAACATTTTCGTGCAACGTGCAGGGAAAAGTAGAACTGGAGCTCGAGATTCTCAGTCAAGAAGATGCTATTCGAGATCCGGTCGGAGTCGGGCGTAAGCCACCGCAGCTTCTTCCAGAACCACTGTAAGTATGACTAGAAGTGACAAAACAAAATGAAAGAAATGATTTCCCCTCCCGTCCCCCCATCGTTCGTCCTGCACATGGTGAATCCATACAACACTCGGCCAATGTTTTCTCTCTCTTGAATACAACGAACGGTCCATGATACAAAAAATGTCACTCCACCTATAGGTTGGACGAGGAATTATTCCGATTTCTATGGTTTCGAAGTGATTTCATTTGTCTCAATTAATGCTGCATGTTGCTGACCTCTCGATTATTTTATTAGTTCAAAGGACGATCGAAGAGCTAACCGAATGGGGTGAATCTTGATTGTGGACTGCAACCCATTGCTGCTTTTCTACACTATATGGCAATGACATGATGTCTATAGATTTTTATTGCGTTATGTAAACATACGCCTCTCTCTCTCTCTCTGTCGCTGTCTGCCTCTATCTCTGTGTTTATCCCTTCAATACATCTACCCAAAAGGTGTAATGAATTAAACGCCTGTTGACTTAACCATCTTGTGGTCAAAGTCTGCATTGTTAAACCGTTTGGACGGGAATGTATTGTTGGTTTTGTAAACAAATAGCCACATATTTCCACCCCTGTGCGCGGCAGGTGCTACATTTTGATGTCGCTTTATATAAGTTGTAATGGTAATAGGTTTTTTTTTTTATTTATTTTCACTCTTTTCCAGCCGTCCGGAAGTGTCGTTCAACTGGCTGCGCCAGCCTTTGCCGGCTTTCAACAAACTGTTGTGGCCACGGGTACGAAAATCTTTCCTCTGGATTGGCTTGATACTGGTGCTGTGTTTACTCATCTACGGCTTGGTGGTGAATCTTCCAACAGTTTTTGTGGTCCGGTCACTTGAACAAAGACGATCGTCTATAAGTTCATCCACTGAAGGGTAGGATAGATGTAGGAAGCATGTCATTTGATTTATGTGCTGTGCAGTATACTTAACTTCACCTTCCATTTCTTTCCTATACCGTTAAACTTTTAGTTAGTTAGTTGATGTATTCATTTTTTCACCATAAATAGAGTTTAATCGGTAGCGTATTATATCATATTATGAAGTAAATATGGCTCTATATGGTTTGTTGATTGAACTAGACTGATGGGTTTTTCCGGGGGGTTCTCATGTTTTCTCACGTAAGTGGAAAAGTAGCACACCCAAAAGTTTCATATTACCTGTTAAAAATAAAAGCTCGCACTCGTCGCCCGGTTGGTCCGTTTTCCAGCCCGCGATCAACCAGCGGTAAAAGCGGCTACACCAAAATCTGACTCGTTCATGCACACACGCACACACGAATACCCCGGGAAAGCCTCGCGTAGAATGTTGTTGTGCAAAGTCCCCATTTGTTACGTGCGGAACCGATGACAGATTGAGGTACTTATACGGTGTAACATGGGCGAAGCCACATGCAACAAGTTACACCCCTGCCGGATGATTCGAACAAAACTGAAGGAAATACACATTGTGCAACGCGGAGAATAAACTGTCCCGGGGGCCATTAATGTAATGACCGATAAGATCGAGAAGCAGAGCGGCGAACGCTCGTTTGGGAATAGACACTGGAGTTTTACTTTGATAAATGGACGAAATTGGTGCGAAATTCACCCGAGGACGACGGGGCACGCTCTATCATGGTAGGAAATCTAGTGTGCGGTAAGGTTTGATAGTGGAAAAAAAAGTCTGATGACGGTTCACTTTTACCTCTTCGTTGTTCATGTCGACCTTCAACGGATGCAATAAACGTATAAAATGGGTAATATTCATTATGGTGCTCGAAATATTTCCTTTGAAGACTTGAATCTACAACGGGGGTAAAGCTGAACCTACAATTTTCATCCAATCGTTGAGGGTCCTCCGTTTGACGTCGAACGTGCAGCAGCCGGTTGCAAAGCGTCACGGGAAACCTTATTTAAGCCTAAACTCTAATCATGATGCTTTCATTCGTTTGTGACAGGCATTCTTTTGGATTCGGATGATCGCTCTCCTATCGCAATCATTAATCTATGCACTCATTACAACCAAATCCTAAATGGACTGGTTGGTACAGACAGTGAAGCGATTTCCACCAGCAGGCGCTAAATGATGTTTTCTTTCCATCGCGTATGGGGATCGTCTTGCAGGAATATTTTTCCGCGTGACTCTCCCCTGCACTGGTGGGCTCAACAGTGTCGGGGCTCGAACACCGAACCACTAACACTAAACACATAACATTTCGCCACAGCGCACCATACGCATCGCCTACTCCGTTGTCTGCGTTTGTTTGCTCTCCAAAGTATGGTCGCCATTCGATCCACCCTCGTGCGAGCGGGGTGCTTCCTACTAGTTTTTCCACCCTCGCTACGCACACACCAACCCACACATCAGTTTGCCGTGTGGATTATGCACGAGACTGGCACTTTCTCGCCTCGCTCTAATCATTTGCTTAATTTAACTCGTTCCGGTACCACTGCAACAGTGTGCCGTCAGCCGTTGGGTGAACCGAACGCATAGCGCGAGTGCACCAAGTGCTGGACTTTGGTAGGCTAAGAGCGATTTCGGCAACTCGGTTGTGATAATAAAGATTGAACAAAAGTGGACATGTAAGGTGTGATTGTGAAAAGGAATACAGTAACGAAAAAAAAAAGGAAAAAACAATTGTACCGTAATTTTCTTGGGATTTAATATTTATATACATAAAATAGTCAAAAATACGAATACAATTAATGTATTAAAAGGTATTAAAAATATAAAAGCTGAGTGTTGTTCAAGAGCATTGTATTTTTATATGCTGTTATAAAACTTGTGAAATATTTAAACAATATGTCGACAACATGTTGCAGCCATCTAAAAGCTACATTTCGTTAAAGAGTGAAGCAAATGTGAAAAGTGCGTGTCGTTCGAATAATGATCCTAGCGTGACTGTTTGCAAACGAATATAATTATGGAGAAATTGATACTTTACAGTGTGTACTCATGGGCTCAGTAGGCTGTTGCAAATTGCGTGGAATAATGAATAACGTGTGATTTTTGTTGTTGCAATTATTACTGTAGTATCCATGAAATTTAAAAATAATCATGTTCTTGGTGGTTTAATTCTACTTTTTCTAAGTATAATTCGGACAAATTATAAATCCTCGACTGTAGTGGTGATTCGTGGATTTCAAATGAAATAGTAAACAGTTTTCCCTGAGAAAGAAAGTTACTGCGAAACAAATGTCTCAACGATTTTATATTGTACACATTTTCTATAGATATATTTTTTTGATTTTTGATGAACCGTATGATGCTAACGAGCATCAATAAGTGTGAAAAACGATGCCCACGCCACTGTACTTAATTCACAGTCCAAGATCGGTTCGATCGGATACAGAGCACAATCTTCCGCAGTGCGATGTGAACCAGCAAGAGGAAGATCTTCAACAGACCCAAGCCTTCAAGGTGAGGCTTGCTGTGTGTAGCATGAATAAAAAGTGTGTATTTCATAAGGAAAAAATCATTACAACATCTTGTAGAATTGGCTTTTGTCGCGGTTGAAGCTTCCCTCCGGCCATGGAATTCAGAATACGAAGGTGAATCAAATCAACGCTCACGACAATAACGAACTACAGGCTATTCTCACGCAGCCAGCCGATGCGGAAGTATGTCTGCTGAGCGATAGCCCATACCGTATTCTGAGGGTAAGTGAAACTAAAACCCTTATGAGTTTAGTGCATAAAACGAGTTTGTATTAAAAATAAAATTTATTCATTAAAACATTGTTAGCAAAAACACATTACGCTTAAAGTTGCTCTTACTCATTTTAATCCTTGTAGTATTTGTGAATAATTTCAATTACATTAATTGTTCACGTGTGGATCATGTTTTTCGCTCCAGCTTTTTTAAAATAAAAAAAACAGATAGGAGTTTTGAAATATTTTAAATGAAATCGTATTACCGTGGGGTTTTCTCAATCAAATCAAACAAACAACCGATTGCGTGAAGCTAATGGATACGTGCAATCGAAATGATTGCTGAAAAATGGTTTACATTAGGTGCTTATCGTCGAGAAGGGTCAGTGTATTCCCAGAAGAAAATTTAAAAAGTTTACCAACCATGCTAGACGCTACCCTTCCGCCGGGAATAGAAATGTTTTCTATTTTCCTCGACCGAAATGTAATTTTAAACCATATCCATCCTGATGGGTTCGCTCCGATGGCAATGTAGCAAGCGTTTCAATGCCAAACCAATGTTTCCGTGTGGCTGGTTTTAGCAAAGAGCAATTCGTCACGATCTATGATACATTCATCGCCAGCAGGTTGAAACGTACGGACAGGTACGACCGTACCGGAAGCAGCTCTCTGGTTTTGGCCCCAAGCAGCACCAAAGGATGCTCTTTTGGTTGAAGGTGGAGAGCAGCTTTCTCTCTAGATTTGTTACCATCTCCTACTGTAGTGTGTATCCCGACTGTAAGGAGTCGCGTGTTGCATCTCGCTCGCTGGTTGCTTCGTTCTCTCTCAGCATCCTTGATGATCCTTAGCGGTAGCTCGATTCGGAACTATAAAACACCTATCAGCTAAACATAATGTCCTCAGTCTGTTGTTGTTCGCGATCTTGTCCGGCGTGGATACCGTAGAGAGAGAGAACATAACTCGAGTGCAACGGTTTAATATTAAAGTGATGATGGAAAAAAATATATGTGATGAAAAACGTGAAATGTGCTAACAACATATTCTCGATGGAAGTGTTGAAAGTTTTGGAATGTGTTTTGATATAATTACAAACGTGTTATTGTGCGTTAGATATTCGTTTTCTTAATTAAAATCCGCATTGAAATGAGCAGCCAAGCTCGATGGTCGTAAGACCAACAGTTGTGAACGCTTCGCTAATCCTTTGTAATCCGTTGTAGGTTTAGCGTTGATGGTTGGTAGTTTTAATAGTCGTACAACACGAAGATAAGACGTTTTGTCTCACGTGAAGCAGACAATATACTGCATTGGTTGGATTTCGCATAAACTCGCTATTAACCGGTGGAAGTGGTTAAAAAAACATTAGCCTTTGTTTGGAAGAATTGGTAGCTCCGTTGTAATTATGTAACTTTTTCAGATAATCAGATTTTGTAGCGAAACAATTTCTAACTATCATTCATCAATTAATTAAGCATAATTAATGGACGAGTGTTAGTGCCGGAGTTTAGTAGCGTATGTTGTATTTCAGTTGGAAAGATCTGTCAGGTTGTAGTTTTGATGTGACACAGTACCACATGATATTCGACAGTAATAGACAATGATTTAATCATAATATTAAGCCAGACCAAATCAATACACTGCGAACACTATACATGCGAGAATAATTGGATTGCTTGAAATGATCCGATCTAATGTTACCGTGGAATACTAACTTGAAAAACTTTCTGTTCGATGTACTTAATATGAATCGTTCACAAATCTTGTAGTGCGATAGATACCGTGCCGATTGAATGTGATTTTAATTGTACTAGTGTGTTTTCAATTTTGTCCATCGATCAACAAATCTCTCCACCCAGCGGCTTTGCATTCGGTGCATCTTTGATGTAGTGCTCGTACGAATTATCATTTTTAACACAGTGCTCTTTAGCAATTTCTAGCCAGAACTGTGTCCTAGTCTTACGCTATCCGTTGCTATGCATACGCGAAAATCTCTTCGACATATGTGGCGCAACTGTTCGCAACGGAACGGATTCGGTATCGCAACTCCATTGAAAATACCCGTCAATTGGAGCCGGGTACTGCGCCTGCAAGGAGCGACACGCATCAATCCGGAGGAAGTATTGAAGGTTATTATCATGAGGGGCGTAAAAGATTGGTTTACAACCATCGAAGGGTTAATTTCTAGAATAAAATGATTCATGCATGGCTGCCTGTACCGATGCGTGTTGCGATGGAGACGCCTGGTACGGTGTACTACGATGGAAATTGCTTTCATAGGAAATGCAAACCACGCGAAACGTAAACAAGGCACGGGTTTTTTTTCTCGAAACGGTAAAGTTTTTTGGTTTGATAAGCGTAGAGCAACAAGACGCGTGCGTTCAGTTACTATAATTACTTTATAGAAAGTACTTCTTTTAAAACCATATATCGATTGACTTTTGACGCTTATCACCTGGCCTTAGTTAGTTCAACAATTGCTCAATCATCAAACAGTCTGCTGTGACCATCTGACTGGTATATTTATTTGTGCGATAGGCTTGTTAACACAAGACTCTCCTATTTCATCAGCCATGCCTCTCATTCTGTTCACGAAATGTTTCAGAATCAAGCAGACGGTCACACTTCCATTGTATTTATTGACGGTAGAAATTGAAGACCCCCTCCTCCTCTCCCTCCGTACCCACTGCCAAGGGTGCAGCTAGATAATGGGGGCTTTTTTGTGACCATCGCGTAAAGTAAATATCTGATAAATGGCTGTCACGAACGCGTGTCCCCCGAGCAGCAAAACGCTGGATCACGGCAGTATCAAGCGCGACATGTACGAGACTATTTTTATCATTTACAAATGAAAGATGTCATCGCATTTCGCTAATCGAGTCCATCGAGTAATAGCTGAAAGTGGACTATTTGTCCCATCCGTCAGTTGGGTGGCGTCCTTTGAACGGTTTCGTTAGTCGGGTTTGGCGGTGTAAAAGATGGGTGAATTTGCGGTGAAAAAACTGCAAAGTGCAAAATATACAGAAACTCCGCGTGTTAGGCTGTGTTGGATTGCCATGGTGAAGAATACCGTGCAAACATCATTGTCTTTTTTCTTGGTTCGTACGTTCTAAAACGCGTTAATTAGGTGGAATGGCCGATTAGGATAATTTTTATCTTTTCATAAGTAAAATATACCAAACCCAAATACAAACACAACTTAATGAGCTTAAACGGGAAGTCAATGGAAAGGATCGTTTCTGCCTACTATGTTTTGTCGCAAAATATCCTTTCATTTTAAAAGGATCTCACGTTCAGACGATAAGCATAGAAGATCCTATTACATATTCTCTTTCGAATATTCTATGGAAATCTGTGGAAACAAACATATCTTATTTTTCTAGCTGTTTGTTCACATGGAAATTTGTTATGAGCGGTGAGAGCTTTTACAGGCTACTCGTTGCGCAATTCAAGCGTCTTATCAAATTAATTTGTAAATGTGAAATATTTAACTGCTTTGGTATCATTAGTTTATATAAATGGTGTAAAATTATTGAATATTCAAAATGTTTAACAAAACATCTACTTTTCTAGGCACAATGAAACTAAACAAATGTTCTCTTTCGTTCCAAACTTTTTCCTTACCGCGACACATATTTCAATGGGATTCCTTTTTAGACTTTTTCATCCTGCCACAAAACGGATAAAATTACAAAATTTGTAACGTTTTTGTTTATCTCATAAATCTTGACAGGCAGCAGAGGCTGGCAATCTCGAGGAGTTTATTCGGCTGTATGAGGCTGACAATAACCGACTATCGGTAAAAGACAGCAAGGGCCGAACGGCTGCTCACCAGGCCGCAGCACGGAATCGAGTGAACATTCTCACCTTCATCCATGGCCAGGGGGGTAATTTGAATGCCCAAGACATGGTTGGCAACACACCGCTTCACACGGCAGTTGAGAATGATTCGCTGGATGCGCTGGAATTTCTGTTGAAAATGTGAGTATAGTGCAAAACGCTATTGTTTGGAATGGTTTTTACCGTGATAAGGAAATGTTAAACGTACTGCTACAAAAATGTCATCAAATGAACTTTTGTATTTCGTGTGAAAGCTATACTTTCAGTGTAAATTTCCATTAGATTTTGCAAGTTTGCGTTCTTTTATTTTCCTATATTGTTCCATATATTTACGATATTCCACAACCTTCCAACACGTACGCTGCGCATGCTTAGCGAAACTTTCTAACCATCATGAGGAACGTGCTTCAAAGTGGGTGCTTACTTCGATGATTTTCTTCGCATTAATTTAATTACACCTTCGGATGATTAAATTTATTTCCACATCAGTCTTCAACGGAAGTTTTGGCGAATATGAGCTGCATTTAATTAAGGCATTTTGTTTGATAGTCTTTCGATACGAGAATAGCACAAATTATTGCTTGCTTAAAAAATGAATTAATTTTTATACCATTGTTTTATTGGCGTGTATAAAATTATAGCTGGAATATTTAATCCTTTGATTTCCTGATGTATTCTCAAATATTTTTGAATCTGCCCCGTAATTTTTATGCTTTCCGGCCAAAACTTGAATCTTTTCACATCGTCATCTTCAGCACAAGCATGGAATGTTAGCAATGAAAAGAAATTCGTAATATAAAACACTGACTGCAGCACAACTATACGGCCACGTATTTGAAGTGAATATAAAGAAAACTTATAGAGATAGCAAAAATAAATGTTTTGCAATGTTGTAACTTTTACAGTTTTATTTCCTTTTATTTCCTTTTTTCCTTTATTTTCTTTTTTTACAAAAAAAAACTGCTTACAAGGATGTTATTAAACCTATTTGAACCTATTATTTCATTATTTTGTTTCAATTAAAAATGTAAAATTGATAGTTGCGTACGTTGTACTAGTATTTTTGGGATATTTTTAGTACTTGTTTAGTTATTTTTTGTTTTAATGCTGTAAATATAACCTTTCAAAAATTGTACATATTACTTTGTTTTATCATTCAGAACATGTTTATTGACGGTATGAGCATGAAATTACATTGAACAAATTGAGGTGAAAATCCCGTTTAATTGCTCTATAAAATGGAAAACCTTAGGCATGAAAGAGCCTGTTAGTTTAAAATACACATAAATATTAAAAAAAAACTATCCCCAATAACGGATTTACAATGTGTAGGAATATCAAATCGTTTTTTATCATTCAAGTGGCAAAAAGTTGCGGGACGAAATCCGAAATATTTGGGAAAGACACTAGTTCCATAGAACCTCTATGTAATAGAATAGTAACGCATAATATGATTTGATTGCTACAATGGAGTGCAACAGGAACTTTGTATGAACAGAAACAGTATGAAACCCAAACTTGAGAGTGAAACGAAAATAGGTTCTAATTTTTGTTTCAAATTTGCATCGCAAGTTCGTATCAACTGGTTTGGTGAGAGTCTTCCCGTTCAATTTTTAAACTTGTAATAGTGTAATTCTTACGAATAACCATTCTCGTCCGATAACAACATGCTTCTATTGCTTCTTCAGTCCAGTGGTTACGAACAGCCTTAACGAAAAGAAGCTTGCTCCAGTTCATTTGGCAACGGAGCAAAACAAGGTGAATGCGCTGCAGGTGATGGGCAAGTATCGTCAAGTGATCGATATACAGCAGGGTGGTGAACACGGTAGAACAGCCCTTCACCTGGCTGCTATTTACGATAACGAAGAGTGTGCTAGAATACTGGTAAGTATCGCAAAAAAAGGAATGAAAATGGATGACATTGAGATCCGGCGTTTTTTTTTTGTACAAGCAGATATCGGAGTTTGGGGCCTGCCCGAGGAAACCCTGCAACAACGGGTACTATCCCATTCACGAGGCGGCCAAAAACGCCAGCTCTAAGACGATGGAAGTTTTCTTCCAGTGGGGCGAATCGAAAGGATGCACCCGGGAGGAGATGATTTCCTTCTACGATTCGGAAGGCAACGTTCCACTGCACTCGGCCGTACACGGCGGTGACATTAAGGCGGTGGAATTGTGCCTCAAATCGGGAGCAAAAATCTCCACCCAACAGCACGATCTTTCGACGCCGGTGCACCTGGCCGCGGCCCAGGGTGCGATCGAAATAGTGAAGCTCATGTTTCTCATGCAGCCGCTCGAGAAGCGCATCAGTCTGAACTGTACCGACATCCAGAAGATGACTCCGTTGCATTGTGCCGCCATGTTTGACCACCCGGAGATTGTGGAGTATCTCGTGAAGGAGGGTGCAGACGTAAACGCGATGGACAAGGAAAAACGTTCGCCGCTGCTGCTATCCTCCTCCCGTGGCGGTTGGCGTACGGTAATGACCTTAATCAGACTCGGAGCCAACATTAGTCTGAAGGATGCTAATTCGCGGAACGTCCTGCATCTAGTCATCATGAATGGTGGATGTTTGGACGAGTTTGCGAAGGAGGTATGCCGAACGCAGTCCGAGATCTATCTGCTGCAGCTGCTGAACGAAAAGGACGACGCGGGCTGCTCGCCGCTACACTACGCCAGCCGTGAAGGTCACATACGCTCGCTGGAGAACTTGATACGGCTCGGTGCTTGCATTAATCTAAAGAACAATAACAACGAAAGCCCACTCCACTTTGCTGCCCGATACGGCCGGTACAACACCGTACGTCAGCTTCTCGACTCCGAGAAGGGAACGTTTATCATCAACGAGAGCGATGGCGAAGGTATGACACCGTTGCACATTGCTTCGCATCAGGGCCACACGCGGGTGGTGCAGCTGTTGCTTAACCGTGGTGCATTATTGCATCGCGATCATAACGGGCGCAACCCGCTTCATCTGGCGGCAATGTCTGGTTACACGCAAACGGTCGAGCTCCTACATTCCGTCCACTCGCATCTGCTGGATCAGGTGGACAAAGATGGGGTAAGTAGCTGGTTTTTACTGGCCTAGGTACTAGGATATCAATGCAATGGAAAAAATAGCGAGTGTATATTGCGAAGATTTGAATATTTTTTCATCGTTCTTCACAGAGATTGTTTTATCAATGAAAATTAAAAGATTCATAGCGACAATTGTTGGAAAATAAATCTTCAAGAGGTTTTGTTTGCCTGCCGTGGG
>JXWZ01006640.1:0-26906 GCA_000956215.1 Anopheles farauti No. 4 | reverse complement strand
GAGTGGGCGTGTGCACGGGAGAACGGACGAGAGAAAGCATACCGGAAAATAATCTGAAAATATGCCCCACTTGAAGCAGACCCGGGCAGTGGCGGAACGAAACAATAGCACAGCGACGCTTCTTACAGGGCAGAAATTAAATAGAAATGAAACGCATTTTGATTTGCGTCCCGCTTGCCCAAAATTGGACGCCATTTTTTTTAGCCACGTTTTTCTTTTTGTTTTATTCTCGCGAGCTTCGGGTCTGTTACACTCGCCGCCGACGGTGACCAACGCGTTGCGTTTTAGCTTCGGCCGCGAATAACTTTTCGCTAAAATCTAATAAATTATACAAATTAATTCAAAAACCTTCGTCCGCCCCGGGGGGGCCGTCGCTGACCAGCAAGGGAAAGGGGAAGGGCGTTGGAGACTTCAAAAGCTGCTGACGAATGTTGTTTCGGGTTCGTACATGTCGGGACTGGAGGGCAACGAGGGCGAGGAAGTAATAGACGAATAATAATAATTCAGTGCAATGTTCCGCGCACATTTTCGCTTCCATTGTGCCCGCGCGACAATCATTACAAGCTCATTTGCCTGTAAATAGGTGAGGCCATTTTGCTTTCACACTGTTTTCTTTGCCGTCGTAGGGTCTTAAATTTATTCCACGCGTACGGTGCCGTGACCTTGCCGGAGTCGAGTGGTTTGTATCAGGAGTGGAGCGAACGATTTCAAGATCGAATCCCACACAAGGCGCAAACATATTTGCAGCAAAATGTAAAAGTAGCTCGGAGTGCATAATTTCTGAATTTTTTTTAGATTTATTTTGGATTATTTGGAAGTTTAACGTGGAGGATTCATTAAAAAAAAATA
The DNA here is from genome assembly GCA_000956215.1 of Anopheles farauti No. 4. Classification (NCBI taxonomy): domain Eukaryota; kingdom Metazoa; phylum Arthropoda; class Insecta; order Diptera; family Culicidae; genus Anopheles; species Anopheles farauti No. 4. Next base: position 26,057 of record JXWZ01006640.1, on the reverse strand, counting down.
TATAAATCTTACGTGCTGTTACTTATTGGTAGAAAATTGACAAATTAAAATAAATTTCAAATTTGTGTAATATTTTGCTGATAATTTTACAAATTGAAAAAAAAAACAACAACAAAATTTAAAAAAAATCATTAAAACGCAAGTAACAATATTGAAAATGGCTTTAAAAAAGATTAAGAAAACAAACATTGAAAGACCATTATTTGTTTCATTTTTGTAACAAGCTCGCTAAAACATCAGCCAGAGGTATTTTCTTTGCTTTATTTGTATGATGAATCTGTGATTTACCAGTTTATATGTTATACATTAATCTGACTCCAATTATTACTTTCGTGAAAATAAAATGTGATGCAAATCGTTTCGAAGAAGTATTCAATCATTATCTGACACGATGCAATAGATGTTTTTTGATCGCAAATTTGATTGAAAAATTTAAACGTGTACGTATAAAGTATTTAAAGCTATTACATGTTCTTAGAACTTTGAGGATTTTAGAAATTGCAGTCAGTAATACTTGCATTACTATTTAATTTGGCTGACTTCTAACTCTCAGGAACATTTTGAGCTATCGGTACTAAAAAACACGTGCCTTACGTACTTCTTTTAACTCAAGCAAGTAGAATACATTTTTTGACATTTCCAAACCTAGAAGAGTTTGAAAAAAAAAATCCGTAACAAATACCATACTCATGTTTGGTTTATTTGCAGCGATGCAAAGAAAAACGAACGCCAGGAGCTGCAGCCCCTCAATTCGACTCGTGCTCTTAATTGACTACGGTGCGATGTTTTGTCCTCGTGCGATGTTGTCGTGTCCGGCGGCCATCTGCACCGAAGCAGCCGCGGGTGAAAAGTTTTGCTGGTACACATTTACCGACCGCATTCTTCGCCCACTTCTCGCCCCGAACCGGCCCCCGGTGGTATTTGGCTACATTTAATAAAGCGTTCATGATTATTTATGAGTAGTCAGATTGTATCCGCTGGTAATTAGGTTTTCGCTTGTTCGGTTGGTTGTTTTTTTTTCTTCTTTCTTTCGTTACTTAGTTCATGCGTCCTTTTGCTGCTTTGGAGTTGATGTGAAGCTTCGGTGTATTTTTCCGTAACATTCACACACATCCCACGAACGGGTGGCGTGTACGTGCTTCGTAATGCGATGCCGCAGCTCAGCGCAAGGTCTGGAGCCGGCACATTATGGGTGGTGCAGGAGGCCCTTAACAGAGCGAGAGAGAGAGCGAGAGAGAATGTGGTGTTCCACCGTCCAGGGGAAAGAAAAACTACAGCCGAAAAGCCCCAGCTGAGCGGGCGCCGCACCTAGACGCGTTGCGCGTTTGTTGCTGTATTCAATTACTCCATCTTCGGCCCACATGGAATATGACAATTTGCTCGGTGTCGCTCGCTCTTCTCCGTTTCCCGCAGGTGCGGAAAAACGTGCGCCCCGTTGACGATGGCGATCCGAGCAAAGGCCCCGGTTCCCGGTTGGCAGAGAAAATAAAATACACCAATAGTCGGATCGTTGAAACCGAAACCCAGCAAGTGGTTGGTTTAGTTTTCCTTTTTTTTGGGGGCATTTTTTTTTTTTTTGAAGAGAAACCGGCCTGGGGAGCTTCTTTTCCGCCGCAGCGAGTCCATAAATCTTTGGGTCACATTTCGGTGGTGCGCCCACCATGGGTGGAGGCAAAAATTACAACGGATCACGCCAGCGTGAACGTGATGGGAATTATTTTATGCGGCCTTTCGCGGAATCGCGTTCGCTGCGAATCCGACGTCCGCCGGTTGTGTTCGAGGGTTTTTTTTTAATTTTCTTGTGCTGTTGGGTTTTGCTGCGCTTTCCATATGGTTCCCATGGCAGGCAGGCCGGCACACTTTGCGCACTTTGCGCCCTTATAATCATGCCGTATTCAGTGCGCGTTTAGTTTTATTATTTTGTTTGGCAGCAATTATAGCTTTTACCTATTTTTTTTTTCTTTTCTTTTGCTCGTCGCTCCCGTACATGATCTCTTTCGTCGCAGAGTATCGATTTAATTGTCTGATGTCTGAAACGTGTTTCCTCATCTCTTTCTCGTTACAGTCGCTCGGTGTGCGGAAGACCAAACACTATTTCAATGGAAAAATCCACAGACGCTTACACGGTTCGAAAACGCAGTGGTGAAGTGCAATGGAACTGGTTTTCAACTTTTTCACACGCATTCCACCACGTACGAACGTACGCCAAGCGCCATAGAAATAATCCCACACACGCCGCTCGTCTGTGAGAACAAAACACGTGGGAATCATCGCAAAAAAAGGAAACTCACAAAAAAAAAAACTCACAACTGGTAACGACACTCGCACACGAAACGGGTTGGCCAATTGTTCGTGACGAATGCACACACAAACACGGTTGGATAACAGTTCCAAACGGAATCGATGCGTTTGACGGATCCTGCTGACTGACTGCGGGTCCTGCGTTGTCGTCGTCGCTACTTTTAGATGCCAGTACTAATTGGGCCTAGGTTTGGAGGAACTGATGACTCGTCGTCCCGCCATGGGACGTTTCGGTCGCATTCGGTCTAACCTGCACAAAAGTGCGCATAACGAGTGTGATTGAAAAGGAGTTGATTTTGCGCTCTCACACTGCGATGCCGTTGCGCTCGTTTGGGACGAAAAACGATCCGGTGTGGAGAGATTTTTTTTCTACTGCTTCTTTCATTTTTTTTCAGTTAAAGAATTTCGGAGCTTTGAATTAATTTGGGGGTTATTTAACTATTTTGCTTTTTTAAATAGTTAAATTGTCAACTTCATTAAGATCCATTATTATCTTATTTTGCATCATGCTTTAAAATTTTAATATCACATCGTTAAGCTATGCGTATTTCATACTCGTTTATGGAACTTGACTGGTCTTTTCAATAATTGATTTGAATTTTGAATTTTATCGCATAAAGGCGAAAAATATTCTACCAATTTTTCTACAAATTTACTTTTTTACTATTTTCAATTGTTGTTCTAATACAGGCTCATCACTTTTGCTCAAAAAAACTAAAATCTCTTTATTGTTGAAAAGAAACGATTTTTAACTATTTCCCGATAAATTTATGTTTCTACAAAAAAAAAAGCAATGTGGCTTTCTTGTCCTTTATGTTAATTAATACCGTGTTATCGAACACCGAAACCTTATTTTTTACAGAATTAATTTAAAGAACAAATGTGCTCGGATGATAAAAAAAATTAATTGATATGGAAGAACAATGTTATACTGTTTCAATGAAAACTAATCAAAGTACCTTTGTGAAGGTTTAATATATAGAAAAATCGCACAAAAATTATTCAATCATGCTTCAAAGAATCCATTTGAGATAAATCAGCATCCATTCTTGAAGACTTTAAACTGAACAACAACTTCCCATTCCCGGCACTGTGTTATTTATGTAACGTCAAGGTGATGAAGTATCCCATCGCCTTATCGCCTCTTTCGCACCGAATGTGAATATTCACGGCCTGCTCGGTATGCTGCGGTTTTCTCTCGTTGCAGTGTAGTTTCACCTATCGCGTGAAGTGAGTGTTGTCGTCGTCGTCGCCATCGTCACTATCGCTGTTCGCCAAGATACATTGTTGGTGATGCTCCAACGCAACCGACGCACTATTCAATCAACAGCAGCCTGTGACGCCGTGCGCGGTACGAAAAGTGGAAGAAACCCGTCAAGTGTTTAGTGTGTTTTGTGTCGGTATCGAGGGATGCACGCGAAAGAGCAACGGCAACGTAAGGCACAGTGATGCCGCATTCCTCCCCCGCCGGCGGTTCGGGTTGTGGAGCGCACGGTGCAAGTGCATATCCTCGGGAAGGATCCGCTTCCGGTGCAGTGTGTCGTGTTGGTGCAGTGCGGTTACGCTGAGTGCGAGTGATTTCTATGCGTGAATCAAACGTGGATTCGAGAAGTCGTTGCTGTCGTGCGTGTGTGGGTGTGCTTATCCGCGAGTGAGTGAGTTGTTGTGTTAGTGGCCTCCTTCTTTTTTTTTTCCTTTTATCGTGTCGCACCGGTCAAGAGTCGCGTGTCGTGGTTTAGGTGTAAGTTCGCGCAAGGGTGCTTCGGTTTGTTTGCCACGATGGAATTGCGACACAATCCTGGCACGGTGGTGCTGCTGATGCTGTTGCTGGTGCTTGGAGGAGGAAGGTGGGCACACGTGCGAAGTGAAGGGTTCAAAGCAGGTAAGAAACGCTCATACAATTCATGTGAAAGAGGGAGGTTTTTTTTTGTTTTGAGTTAGACAAAATATTCGAAGAAAAATCTCGCATTATATTTCATATAATTTTTTACAATTGAAATAAAAATCACGAGGTGCTGTTTCGTCGCAAAAACAAACGATGTCGAGCTAAAATTTCAAAGGAAATCCACCAACTTTCTGGAAAGTGCTTGTTACATTTTCCTCCACAAATTTTGTGAAATAATTGTATCAAAATTACGTCTTTCCCTTTGACGTCGCATTTTCCCGCACACAACCGGCACGGCAAACATTTTAATGCCGTGCGTTTTCGCTTGGCCCATGTTTTATTCAGCGCAATGCGATGCAACCGACCGCCGCACTAAGTAAGTGCGGTTCGTCATAGTTCCCGCCCACGGAACCGGGCGGAAGTCAGTAAAACGCTGATTTATAAATTTATGTCAATGTTGCATTTTACCGAGCGATGAATATTTCATCCCCGCCGTCGCAAGCAGCAGCAACAGCAGCAGTGCGAAATGGGAACGAATTTGCAATCGCAGGAGCGCTCAATTTGCCTAATGGGCAGTCATTTGCTGGCCATTTTTCTTCCATCCACCGACTCGTGCAGGGAGCGTTTTGTTGGTAGTGGATTTTGTGTCCGTGTTGATAGATTGGCTAAAAAAATACCGAACCGAAGTCGAACGGGTGGACCGAGCTCGTATCGAAACGAATGCTAGTTTGGTATTTTTGTTTGCATCCCTTCGCTATCGATGACATTTATCGGTGAGCGTTTTTTCTTTCAGTTTTTTTTTGTTGCTTACGTAGACAGTGAATTTGCGTTGGAATTTTCCTTTTCTCGCTTTCGTGCCCTCACAGCGGCACATCGTCGAGCGATTTTCACGTCGCAATAAAGCCGTTATGAATATTAAAACCGTTCAAAATCCGATGAAACCACAAAACCGGATCGGTTGTCGGTGGCCCCGTTGGCAAGACGTCATTTTCTCTCCCCCGGGCGGGAACGTTGTAAGCGAAAGGACGCGAATGGAAGTGACAAATCTTTTCACCGAACCAGTGTAGGGGAATGCTTGCCGGTCTCTATTGTTTGCCCTTCCGGGCAGGCTCGGTTGGGGATGGTAAACGGAGGCAAGCAGTAAGGTTCGAAAAACTTCCGACGGATTGATTTTTCCCGAGGTCGGCGCTGTTTTTCCCCAAGCGGGCGCGCGTGCGAAGCAAATGCAAACAAATTTCGGCATCGGTAAACAGGGTGGGAAAAAACTCCTCCCTTCCCCCATCTCCCTCACCCTGCCACACGGTACGGTTGGCAAAGGTCGTGAATTCCTCGTGCCTCCGGGACCGACATGGGGGAGGAAATCTGGCAATCCCTTTCGCTGCACGTGGCTGCGCGACTGGATTTTCTATTCGGCTCGGGTCGATAATTGATTTCGATAAGCGAAATGGATATTTTTGCTGCCCCACCTGTCCCCTGTGGCTCCGGCGTTGACGGTTCCGTTGGCTAGCCGAAGACTGGTAGGTCGTCATCGGAAGGTTAAAGAAATTTGGACATTTTTCATCGACATCGACGTCGGCAGCAGGACGCGCTGCGTGTCGCCACCGATGAAGCTGTTGTCGTTGCAGCAAATTGGTTGGCTGATGGTTTTTGGTTTCAGTTTGTGAGGTTTTTTTTGCCCGTTTCTCCCAACGCACTTTTTTTGGTGTTGTTTATTTGAGCATGAAAAACAGGGCGCAACTGGGGGCAAAAATTACTCCACCCCACTGGAATGGAGGCGCCTGGTCGTTTTCAAATATTTCTCCCATGACGGTTGTTTTGTGCGGCGCGCAGAGAGTGGGCCGCACACTGAAATGGCCTAAGCTTTATTGGTTTGTGTTTTCGTTACAGATTCACCGGTCGCCGCTGCTCGCTTCGTGCCGGGCTTGGGGGGTTTTGAGTTTCGCTCACCCGCTGCCAGCGGGCAAGCTTTCAGCCAAGCAGCGGCACCATGGGAAAATTTCACTGTTTTGATTGCACTGCGGCCTTCGGCCAGTTCGGGCTTGATTAAATACGCTTTCACCTGGGCCTGGAAGCAGCGTGGTAAAATCCGGCGAGTAAACAAAACGCTCCAGATCAAACGAACGCAAACCCACAGGACGGCACACTTACACGCACTCGGGAGTCGGCCGTCGGTGGGATTTTTCCCACCAGCGACAGTCGGTTCAAAGCTTCTTGCACAGCCGCCGGGTTTCAGCCGAATGCTCTCCGCTCGCTACGCGTCCCGAAACTGCGTCACGCTCGATTCCTTCGCTCCAGTTTCAGCCCTCCAAACCCCCCCGGGGGAGCACTTGTTGTGCGTTCGGAACGGTTTTATCGGCTTCACAGGCGGCTGTTTATCTTATCGTCGCCGTTCCCCACGAGTGTGCTTCTTTCGCGTTGGGGTTTCTTTTTTTTATGCCAGCGCAAAAACACATCCTGGAAGAAGACGAATCGAACGCATGATGATTCCCTGAACGATGCTTGGAGGTGTTTTGATGTTTTGTTTTTCATGTGCCCATTTTTCAGTAGCCAGATCGGCTACTTCATTTGCCCGAGGTATTGGGCGATGGATGCAAGATCCGTCACACAGTGGTTTTTCGTCGGAGCCGTTTTTCCCGGGTGTTGAACCATACTCACATCAATGAAGTTTGCTGGAATCACCCCAAATACGGTAGCTTTGGACGATCGATCCGTCACCGGTTTTACCCCTGGCACAGTGGGGTGTGGTTTGTTGTGCGAGATGGGAATGGATCATTTCCTCCGTCCACCGTTCGGATGGTTCGAACGGATTGGTTTGAAGTTTGAACTTTCATTCACGCAACCTGTGATCTGTTCATGAAGACGACAAATTGTGTGGGCAAGAGAAGCCATCGGTTGTGTTCATGGAACGTATGTCCATTACACAATGTCAAACTTGAACAACTTTCACCAATTAGTTAAAACATTAAAAAAAAAACTTCAAAAGTGGCTTTGCAAATACAAATTTTATGAAAACATCTTTAAATGACAATTATAATTATTAATTTTGAATTTAAATATTTATAACTTATTAGAAACACTGTGATTTAAATATTCTGGCGTTGAAAAGATAATCTTACCATTCATTCTACCATTCACAAATTTTATGCCTCAAACCTAACCAGAAGAGGGTGGTATCTGAGAACTCTAAGAGAAATTGATTTGTTAATAAGAAAAATTCCTTCTGAAATATTTCGTAAGCATTCTTTTGAACAGTTAAAGGCTAAAAATGACTCACGATATATTTTTCTATTCTAAAAATGTCTATGTGCACTAAAAATTTTTTCCAAAACCCTAGAATGATAAGATTTTCTGTGTGACAGACGAACTATTTGTAAATACTAAATATAAAATCAAGTTTTGTATCCTGTTTGAAGTTAATCCTACAGTTCTGTTTGAAAAAAAATCTCGAAAAGAATAAATTTATAAGATGACGATGTTCAGCAAACTTTGCACATTGACATCTTCAAATACTGTTTTACCCAAATTTGCTCAAATGCAATCCCAAAGCGACGATAAAAAACCATACTATGCTCACTCTCTTCACCCTTTTTTTGAAACACGACACACACGTAAAATGCGGTGATAGTCATTCACTTATCCCCAAATGGCAGCAAAGAATAAAAATAAAACCTGGCAGCAACATTCGATCTGGGCAGTGTGAAATGTGTGAAAATCTGGGAAACCTTACAAGAAGCAAAAAAAAAACCGGAACGCCCAGGAACGGGGTGGCGTAAAGCGTAACAAAACGGCCATAGCTTAATGCCGTCGTCGGACGAGACGCTGTTAAAGAAACCCCGGGTCACCCGGCAGCATGTCATGCACTTAGGGTCAATGTCACTTTATTACCATCATAAACACGTCCACGCTCGCTCACGGTGCGAGCACGGGCGTGCTGCTTTCTCCTCTTTCGCATGCACTTCACGGAATGCAAGCCGTGGAATAAGCTTTCAATTAAGTAAACTCGATGGCACGGTTGGCGAACCCGGTTGGCCGCACCGAGCACGATGCCTTAGAAACTCCTCGAAACGTTCGCTTAAACCGAAAGGGAGAAAATCGGCTCACATAACTTTCCGCCGGATCATACACACAGAGAGTATATCATGCACAATACCTCGAGACCTGGCTGTTTACTGGCAAGTAACTCTCGTCTGCACCCGGTGCACCCGGTGTGTACCAAACCCGTCCTCTCATCGAGTCACCGTGACAGTTCACCGCGATTCGTACCGGAGGTTAAGCCGATCGACGCAAGGACAACATCCGACGCCGTTATCGCATTCAACTGCAGGGAGTTTAGTCGATTTTTTTCCTCCCATTTCAGCCCCGGCCCGGGTGGAAAGCCCCTCGGTAAGAGGCTTTCGTCGGGTGGCCGTTTCAAGATAAACATTTTATAGACCCCGGGACCGCGCCGTGTCCCCGAATGCAAAGCGGAACCGGCGGAGGAGGCAAACCCAGGCAAAGGTTGAGCACACTGCTGCTGGTTTTGTCTCATCACCGGCAACGAACGGCCACTTGAGTTGCATAAAAAAGTCGAATATCTTGTACGACATGGGATACGACTGGCAACAAGCAAAAAAAGAAAAAAAAACCCCACCTCAGGTCCTAAAACATAAAATAACATGTCTTAGATGACGAGAGCGGCCACAGCGGGCGCACGGTGCGGAGGGAAGGTGATGAAAACGGGCCACGAAAGCACGACGGTTGGAAGAAAACGAGAAAAAAATGACTCTCATAAGCAATGTTTATGTTTCGTCCGTAGTTTTGCTGCCTCTCACACGGTGAGCGTTCCTTTGATGTGTTCGTGTCCTTTTCGGCGATGCCACGGGGCCCCCATTCGCTGTCCTGCTCCATCGTTTGCTTTGAAGCGGGAAGGTCCTTCGATAGGGGTGGGTGGCGGTACCGGCGCAACATTTGGCTGCGGCTTATCGCTCTTTGTTGTTTTTACTTTCGGTGACCCTTGTCGGGGGAAAAGGAAGGGGCCGTAGGGCAGCGGCAGTGGACTGCTTACTTTCCCCTTTTTCCACACTCGTTTCTGTGTTGGTTCCAGTTGGGGCGAGTTCGCTTTTTTTTTATTTATTTATTTCCTTTCTCCATTTGTGGCCGCCCACTCGCTGGGCGCTTGAATCGCCATGAATTTTTCACACGTATTCATGCACGTGACGTATTGACGTTGGTTTGTCGTCAAGCGGGAGGACGACGAAAAGAAAAACACATCATGCGACAAAGATCCTAGAGGGGAAAAAAAATCCGTCCGTAGATAGCGCCCGGTGACAGTTCGGCTCGAGATGGGTGAAAGATTAATATCGTATTTGTTATACATTTATGGGACGCGCGCGCTTATTGGAAAGCGATAATATTCGCATAAACTTGCCCGCACAGCTGGCGCGTTTCGATAGCAAATGTGTCGGCTAATGGGGCCGGCGGTTAGAGTCCGCGTACGACGATTGGCATTCGGTTGCGAAGAAAAAGCCTCGAAGGGAAAGGATGTGCGAAGAAAAAAAAAAACCCCACCACATCGTTGGGTTTGGAACCCAACGTGTGTTATTAGAAGCGATACGCGGGCTTACGCTTAATTTGATGAGTTTGCCTTGAAATGTGTTTACTTTCGCGCCAGCTGAAAATACATACACGCGCTCACCCGTCATGGTGTTATTGATAAGGATAATTATTTAAGCGCTCGATGTTTACTGCTGCCCGTTGCCTTCTTCCGCCCAGTTTTTTTTTGGGGGCGATGGGCTTCATGGAATCTTCAATTAGCTGAATTAAACAGCACGGTTGAGGTATTTTATTGACCGATCATTTGGACGAACCTTAAGTGGAAAATCGATCCATATGTCACACGAGAAGTGAACGTATAGGTTTATTGTACATCTAAGAGAAGACAGTGCATATTTCTCAGCGTTTCGTTAATAAATTTATGTTTATGTTGTTCAATAGTGTATATAAATGTTTAGCAACGTTCCGTTCTTTCCCACTTTATGTTTGTAGCTCAAAGACAAAACAAACGACCTCCATTAGACTAACCATATATTAGTTATGGAAATTTAAATAAATAATCCACTATGAAAATATTAACTAAATTTTAAATGCTTATGGATTTTAGTTAAATTTTACGAACGTATTTCCATTAATATTTAAAATCGGGTTTTCATTTATTATTTGAACAAAGTATAGCTAAATTAATATAAAAGTTATAGAAATCGTCCAGAAAAGCAATAATAAGAGAACAGCTATTCAACAAAGGATGCATATCCATAAATTTAAAAAAATAGTACAAAGTTCATTTATATTAGCTAATTTTTTTTGCATCATGTATCGTTGAAATTAGCAAATATTCAAGCAGTTAGTTGATACTTTTAAATTAGTTTTACTTATCTTAGGAATTTCAAAAGGTTCCATTTTAATGTTGAATAAATATCTATTTTTATAAACTTTTATCTATAAACTTAAAATTTTAATGATAATTTTAGCAGCTACTCAATTTTATCAAATAAATATTTGAGAACAATTTTAAATTTATTTTTACGAAATATTGTTATTTATCACCAAGTCGTAACTGTTTTCAAATTCTCAATTCTGTTAAGTATTTTCACACCAACCACAACCAGAAACTTCTTCAACACTGCGCCAGAAAACATCCGATGGCTAACGAAGTGAAAATATAATCACCAGATATTGATTTTGGTGGCTTCCCGCGGCCCATCAAAGACCCAAATAGACCGACAAAATATCATCCCTCGATTTGAAGCACTTTTCCACCTGCACACGCTCCGGCACACGAACACCGCGAACCATCGGGGACGTTTAGGGACTGCCGCCGCTTTCACGCCAGCGCCAGGTCCACTGGTGGGAAAGGTTCGCAGAAAGAATAATTTATTCGTGCATTGTCGGGTCGGCGCGCGGTAGTTTCCCCCTTCGCTCTTCGCTTCCTGCCACTGTCTGCCAGTCTGCTCGTCCGCTCGTGAAGCTGATCGATGATTGAACCTTCGAGCGAGGGAAACCGTCGACCTAGCTCGAGGACGGTGCAAACAGACGGGGACAAGTGTACGCATATTTTCGCTACGCTTTATCCGCACTCAGGTGGAAATTGAAAGCAAACAGCATTTTTCCACCCGTGCGAACGTATTCGGGGTGGTGGTGGCCTTAACGCTGATCCACCTGGTGGGAAGGTGTAAGCGAGACCGAGCGCTCCGGAAGGCTGGATGAAAGAAAATATGCTCACAAACGCAAGGGCGCACGGTTTGTCTGCGTTTGCCTGCTCGCACTGGAATCCTATTTGCACTTACTCCATCTCTCTCACTCACTCACTCACACACGGACGCTTCCGTCGTCGTGCTTGAAAATCGACAACCATAGCTCGGACGCAATTTCCGGGATCAGCCTTTTTGACACGCTTTTCCAAAATTAGAACCCACGAACGTGGGTTGCGGTTGTTCTTCACCGTCCCGGTAGGGAGTTTTTCAGCCCTGCGATCGATCGATTACGTACGGTACGCCCGGGTGCGACCGAAGGGAAGCAAAAACCGTCTGCACCAACCAATATCCTGCTCCGGCCGGTTGGTGGAGGACCTTTCGCCGATCCCGCCGAACCGTACGATTTCTTAACCTTTAACGTGTGACACAAAAGATGCACACGATGAACCTCAATCAAAGAGCGCTGATTTTGGGGATTATCATTCGCAGCCGACGGCCACCGCCGGCAACCAATTTCAATTACGTTACGTGACAGCGAAGGGAAAACCCCTGTCACCTAGCCTTTTTGTTCGGAGGGACGACGGAAAGGCGTATAAACGGGATCGGTTGATAAATTAAACGAAGCGTTTAATTTGGCTATCAAATTCGTGCGATTGGCAGTAAATGAACCGATCAGTGTCATTAAATATGGGCAATTATAGGTGCAAATATACAATCATTTTAAACAAATTTATTTTTTATTTGAGTTGTCGTTTCACTATGACTTACAAGATAAATGCAAACAGAAGTTTTGTAGATTTGTCTATCAATAACTTTTATTATATTGTTATGATTGAAATAATCGGAATTTGTTTATCAAATGGCTTAATCTGTTTTATTTGCCATCCATTTATTTCTTTATTGCTTAGTATTGCTTGCTGCCGTCAATGATTTTTGAACAATATATTTCTTTTGCATCTTTTCCTCGTTTTTTCTTTGCCAAAAAAAGTTTATGTCCTTTTTTTATGAAAGCGTTTGTTGGATGCAGAGTAAATATTAGTTGGAATGAAGCAAAATGGAATCGTAATCTATCGAGTTGTAATATATAAAAAAAACTTTGAAGAGCTAGAAAATTTGAGCATGGGTTCTTTTTTTTAGTTTTCAAGCGATTCATATTTCTTTCCAGTAGAATTTTTGAGTAAACAGTTGGATTTTCGTGCAATAATAAAACAATTATGCATCGATCAGTTCCATTCTATTACACTAAAACAGAAGAAGTGAGAAAATATTGGGATTTTTTCGACAAGGAAGGCCACGTTAGTTTGTAGTTTTAATAAGTCGCCTAAAGGTATGCAAATTGTTGCCCTCTTTGTAGCATGTCTTCATCGTCCGGCTTATCCGTCACACGGCCAGCCCGCGTTCTTCCGCGTTTCCGGCGGAGATTATTGCATTTAATGCGAGAAGGAAATGAACCCCTTGCACAAAGCGCTCATTAGGCGAACGTTTCCGTCCTACCTTGCGCTTCCAGCTCACCCGCGACGCTCAATTCGAACGTGCAAAGAGGAAACGAGCCCAGGATGCAATCGCATTACGTGTGTACTCATCGCTTCCGCCATAAGCGCAGATTAAACATCCGGTAGCCTTTTCGGTGGGGGGAAAGGTGATGGATTAGAACGAATTAGAGGTCGATCCTTTTACGCGCTTGTTTCGACTCGAGTGCGCTCAGCTCGGGTCAGGATCGCTGCTAAGTATCCACGGCATTTGATCGTTGTTTTTTATTTCGGTTCCCTATGCTGCTTTCATCACACTCGACCCTTCGACGTTCGGTGCAATAATTTATTTAAATATGCCCATAACGGTGGGGCCGTGCAATCGGCGAACTGTGACAGTGATTTGTCTGAGATGCTTAACTCGGCCCCGGTGCGCATCAGCATCCCGACACAATCGCCAAACGAGGCGCGTCTGCCGTTCAGGTTATATAATTATTTACTCAATGCCTGCTGCGGGGGTCTCACGCTCGTGTGGCTTATCGCAGACAAACAGCCCGGTTTTAAGGGACGAAGGCGTCATGGCAGCTGGCGCTAAATTGAAGCTCATTATTTTCATTCACTTGAAGGAGCATTCTAATTTCCCATGCCGCCTTTTGCCACCGGATTTCCACACACACACACGAGCCTGCACTGGTGAAGGTTAAGCGCGTTAAATCCACACCTCTGCAACGACCTCGGCTCAGCCTGTGTGTGTGTGTGCGTGGCGAAAGCCGTGGCCCGAGGGATTTGCTGACAAATGAAGATTTGAGTTTACCGCCCCTTTACCACTTGACATGTGTACGCGAGTGTGTGTGAAGCGAGAGAATGTCCTTTTGTGCGTTGGTGAGCACAAACACATTCGCAGTAGAAGCCGTGTGCAAAGCAGTTTTCATTCCGGCGAGCAAAAAGCAGCCGCCGCAGCAGTTTCCGCTGCGGTTCCGTTTGAAGATCTTGTAGGCTCGTCTTGGCCCGTGAACGGTACGGAACAATCGATAGCAGCCGGCCCACCTGGCGAAGGGTGGCTCCGTCGACCGGTGTGTGATAGGTTAATATTTAATTTCTAATACATTTAAAATTCAACCGAAACTGCAGCGATCGCGACGGCTCGCACACGTTTATTGCTCGCCCGTAACGCTGACGGCCCATCACTGCGCCATTGAAACCCCGGCTCGGGCCCTTCAAACCGGGTGTCCTGTAGAAAGTGGGGCGGCCAGAGGCCCCGGCAAACTTTGTTCCGGTGATGTTTGGTGTCGGAACTTCTTCCCAGAAGCCCGTGGGACAACGAGGATTTTGATGAAGATGTGCCTGTTAAACCTTTTGTATGGAACTATGGGACACCTAGCGAAGGTGGTTGTGAAAGTCATAAAAGAGTTATTTTAAACATTAAAAATGGGTATTGAAGGGCAAAAAAAACCCAGTTGGAAATTAAATGAACGTAGTTATGTCGTGGCACAAAATGTGCTTCAATATTTTATTTCTTTGTCGCTCAAATTTTTGCACTTATGGCCGCGTTATTTTCCCACTGTTCGACGTCCCTCCACGAGCGTAATTCTCCAGAGGCAGACAGGCAGATCCCGTCAAACTTTGCGCCGAGGCTCGACCCAAGAAAAGTACACCTCAAAACTAGCCTAACAACGCACACACATATATATACACACAAAGACTGGCAAAGCAAGGCCCAAACCGGAGCCCGAAAGACGAAAGTCTTTAACAATTCAACGAACATCGTATCTTCATTATCAGCCTGTCTTACCCCAGAACATTGGCGCAAACCTTTCGGTGCGCTCCCTCTCCCGAGGCAGGCGAAAAACACGCCCAACGAATGCCTATCCCCATCCCCCCCCGCCCACCATTCCTCAGGGAACGGGACGGCATCCGCAACGGTGAAGTTGAAAATAAATCAGAAACTTTTGATACACTACACTTTTGAGCAAACTAGCCTGGCCGGGGTAAAGCCTGTCGAAGCGGGTCGCGGAAACGCCAGGGGACGGTGATTTGCGGACGATGATGATGGAACGCTGGTAGTTTGCGTGTTTGCGTCTGGAAGAGTTCCCCCCGCCCCCCCCCCTCCCTATTCCCACTACCTTCCCATAATCTCATCGGAAGATTTTTGGCCAAAGATTTGAGCCACACCTGGTTGGATGGTTGGTGTTTGGGTGGCGACGGAACGCCGGCCTATCCCGCTCCGGCTGGAATGTTGAGACCGGGGAAGTGGAATTCCCGTTCCAATCCCCTCTCTGTGCGGCACTCAACCGAACCTCACGGGTGATAGTTCTCTGCCGGGCGTAAATACATTCGAAAACTTTTCGGATCACGCTCCTGGTCGGTTCCCCAGCCGACGATGCGCTTAAGCAGGCGCTTATGTTGTCGCTGGTCGGGCAGGAGTAGGTCTACTGTTATCTGCATCTCGGAGCTTTTGCTTTCTGGCGTGCCGTGTTTGGTGGTTGTTTGCTCGTCAGCGCCATCGTTTGATGGAATTCCGCAAACCGTCAGTACGGTTTTCACGCAACATCCCCCTTTTCACGGTATTGTAAGACAGATGATTAATTACGAGCTTCAGTGCTGCAGTACGGGTGGAAAAAGTTTCAACTATTGACTACGGCACTTTTGACAGCAGAATGCTTTAGTGGAATCTAGTATTTGCGGTAATCGATTAGCAGCATTTTAGTGGAGTTTAGTATGATATGTAGGTGTTCTAGGGTGGTAATATACTCTTTCACTGTTTGCTTCCTAGAAAAAGTTAAGATGAGATATAAAAAAAACAATAAGGATTTTGCTACTATATTTAGAAAATTATTTTTGTCATAAAGAAAGGTTTTTTTTTATTATTAACCTCGAAGACCTATATGTTTTTGATTATTATGATCATTTATTTGTTTTTATTGAAATGAGAAGATCCTTATCGATTATGATACGTCTAATAAATTGTTATATTTGTAGAAATTCATACCTCCAGTCTTTATAGTCCTAATTCATCATTTTATTTACATTTATTTCATTGCAAAAAATGTGATGAATTTAAAAAAAACTTATAATTTGTATACTGTAGCTCCTATTGAAGTATAATATTATATTTTGATTTTTTGTTTCGAGAAAGGCTGCTTTTAAAGAAGAAAAACAATTAATTGCTGAGTTGTAATCCAATCCAAGTATCAGTAAATGTAAAATAAAACTACACACTTCTCTATCTATAGAGATATTTTTTTTAGTCTGGTCATTTAATTTTAAATTTTAATAAAACTGAAAATATTTTGTAAATTACAAAAAAAACCCAATGTTTACTGTTTTAAAAATAAAATGTTTTAATTCTGAAATATTTTACAACAATACTGGATTATTTCGAACTAAATTAAAGTGAAAAAGACATGGTCCCCTTAAAGAGATCTAAAAAAACTGATAATCATCAAATATGAACTTTCAAATCTGCTGAGAATCTATTCACATAAGAGCGCAATCATCGATTTCTACTAGTTCTCAGCCACAGCCGTTGTCAACCCTCGAAAACAGCGTCACACTACATTCACCCGAAGATGGCACCGTGCAGATTGCCCTCATCGCACCTCGTAATGCCTCGAACGCGATTTCCGATAGCGAGCCAACTAGCCAATAATGAAACTTTTCGCACCCCGCTTAAAATGAACCTGACAAAAGGGAAAGCACGAAACATTGCGACACGATACGGTAGGAGCAGCGTGCGATAGAAATTTGGCCCTTTTTTCTGTTGTTGCTTGGCGTCAAAGTTCACCGTACCCAGCAGACACCTGACGGCCGGCGAGTTCTTGCGGCAAAATGTGCCTGCCAGCTTGTTCGTTTTCCGCCTGACAGGTTTAAAGCATCGCTTAAAGGATCGTTCGCGATCCCGCAAGGTTGGAAAAAGAAACCGAAGCGGGACAGAAAATGCCAATGCCGGTACGGGGAATCCCGGAAGAGCCGGCCCGGGCCAGAACGCTTCCCTAAACCATTTCCACTCCCTCACAATGCAATGTTAATGGTGTGGCATTTACTGCACGCTTCCGCTTTTACGGTTCCCGGAACGACGATAGGTTGGTTTGTGTTTTTCTTTTCTCACTTCCCTCGTCCTTCCTTTTCGGACGGGCCAAATGTGGAGCACCACGTACGAACCCGCGCCCGGGTTAGTGGATTAGTTTTCCGCTCTCCAGTATCTGTTTCGACTTCCGGGGCAGTTGCATGTGTTTTTTTTTGTTTTGCGTGTATGTTTTTCCTTCGCATCCTCCGATCGGAACCGTTTTGGTTCACCGAAATCCCTTCCGGCTAGTGTGGACGTGGTTTCGAACGGACTGTGGCTGCCTTCCGCGGGGAAGGAAGCAGAAGGTGATCCGGACCCGGTCCAGAACCGGGCGCGAGCAACCACATGCAGACGACTGGGCTTTACATGGGTGAAAAGTGCATCGGGCTATAAAAAAGTGGTCCCTCATGTGAGATAAATTTATCTGCCCGGTTCGTGTTTGGCTGTTTTTTTTCTGCAACGTTTTTTTTTGCTTTTACGATTCAAACGCGATGAAAAACGCCCCTGGAAACAGGGGCGAAATGGGGAAGAAAAAAATCGCTCCCGGTGTTTCCGATTTCGCAAACCCGATAGCCCACTTGCAGTAGTCCTTTGGTGCAATCCTTTACCCGTCCGGATCGTAGTTACGGCGGAAAAGAACGACCCATTATCTGTCGCCTCGCCTCGTTGTAGGCTGTGCAACTATTTTTATCGAGCCACACACGAGCCGTTGCCGGGCCGGCCGTTGGAGCAAGAAAAAGGACACCGGACGACACCGACAACGATTAGCCTTTGTTCGACCGTGGAACGATGGCCTCGAACACACTTTCAAACACACACACACTCACACAAACCTCATCGGGGGAAAGGTCGTTTGTAATTACAGCAAACCGGGTCATCGGGGCAAAACCGAGATTTAGGAGCCTTTCCGTCTATCTCGCCTCGGCCGCGGAATCTGAAACCGGGGAGTTTTTGGAGAAAGGTCACGCAAAATTACAGCGCGCAACCCGGCGACAGACTTGAGAACAGATTTGTCACGTAGCTCATATAAAATAATTAACTTTTTTACGACCGCAACAAGCTCGACCTCCCCTTCCCAGTGAGATCATCCACGTTCCTGGGTGGTGGTTCACGCGTGCGTCTTACTGGGGCGGGAAGGCGTTTCGTGCGACAGCTGACAGATGGTGCGAATGTGCTGCTGCTATAAAGCACGGCTCCCGGTGGGAGAGGTGGGAGAGGGAAGTGGAAAACGGAGAACATAAGTGGATCTAATCTACTCATCGCCGACCGGGTCAGCCGGCTTTGCTTAAGATACTCAATATGATAAACGTACGTGCTGAAATGGGGAAGCCCAATTAGGAGACGAAGGAAGAGCACATTATGCATCCGAGGGCGTTCGGTTCCGGCGGCATTCTGAGCGATTATTTCTTTTCCACTCGCTCGCAGCCCATTCTGGTGCTGGGGTTGTGTTTTGCATACTGGGGAGGGTAAGAGAACACAACACATTCACACACAGACATTCGTAACACACGGTGGCCGACGGCGTGACATGAATATTTAAAAGGATAATGGGGAAATCATAGTGTGCAGCTTTAAGTGCCGGTTGCTGGATGCGTGTTTTTTTTACTGAGAACATTGTTTACGATCGGCTTTCGCTATGGTGTTATTTGGGACGTTATGTGTATTTGAAGGTTGAACAGCTTGAATTAGAAATGATTTAGGTGATTTTGGACAATGATAACAACACTAATAAATTAGATTCTTACAATGGAAATCTATTTGTTTAGTGTCATGAAGTAATTTCGAAGAAAAAAAAGAACAATTTAACTAATTTTCATTCCTGAACCTATGGTTTCTAAAAATCAAATGATCAAGTCTTAGATCCTCCTTGAACCTTTGTTTAGATCCTTTGTTGCTTGAAAAAAAAGGAAAAAGATTTAACAACAATTGTGTACTCCGTTATTGCCTAAAAAATTACTGACAGCTTGAGTAAAAATAAAAAAAAACTTAATGAGTTTTATTTAACAAACATATTAGAAAATAATGTAACATTTATTTTCTTTCAATTTAATTGAAATAAAAAGAAAATAATTTTTGTAACTTTCTTTGATAATTTATTTTCAAAAACTTAAAGCCCTATTCGTTTTTAACTCTTGATCTTTTTATACTTCATTTCTTGTTTGTCACTGTTTTAAAGATATTCGTTTTTAAAACTCAAAAGACACATCGTTGTAAATTGGTCAATCAATGCCTCATTTGCGCAAACAAACGTTCCTTCTGACTGTTGCTTGCTACTTCAACACCATCCATGCGCTAATGTATTCTTCACCCATTCAAACGTCAGAACATCAAATCAATGACAGAAACCCTTTACTGCACTCTTCAGCACTGCACGCTTTAAAATTGAATTTAAACACGCCAACAGCACTTACAGACATATAATTGGTTGTTATCAACACGCCCAGTAGAGTTGTTGCATCGGGCACTCCCGCCCGGAACCGGCCCTGCTACCACGTGTCGCGTGCCAGCCCACCGTCAAGACGCTTGAGTCAGCTTTTTATAGCCCACAAATGCCCCTCCCGTTCGAATGGCCGATGGAAAATTGCAACAATTATCGCATTAATGAGCGACGAGCCTAATGACTACATAGCTCACCAAGGCGATTCGGAACCATCCGGAAACTGAATGTTGATGGGTCGTATTGGAACCACCACCACCCGGGTGAAACCCACCCAGGACGTTTTAACCTTTGATCATTGCAAGTACGTGCCGGTGAAGACGGACGGATCGACCTTGCCGCCCTGGCTGGCCTTGATTGGTTCCCTACGGGGCACATAAAACTGCTCCTATCAGATGGTGCAACGAGCGAAGAGTAAAAAGCAAACGTCCATTTCCATTGCGTCCGATGGAGGAAAAAAAAACAGTTGAAATAGGGGTAAAATAGTGGAATCATTTTGAGCACACCTGGGCTCCCCTGGGGTTGGCGCGAGTGAAACACAACGGGTTGAGAAGGAAGGAACTTCGAATCGAAAAATGAGCGAAAAAATTGAACCCGTTCAAAGGAGCACTTCATAAACGTTCGCACTGTTGCATGACGCGGCCGATATGTGGCAAAATTAAGGAGATTTTATCAAATTGGGGAAAAAAATACCGTGAAAAATTACAAGTTTATTTTATTATATGTGTCTAGTGAGCATTAAAATTTTCAAAACTTAATAATAGTTTTAATAATATAGTTTTAATAATAATAGTTTTAATACATACATTCAAACTTAATAATAGTTTTAATACATATATATATTTTTGTTGCTCCTGTTTCATTTCAAAATTTATATTTTTTTCCAAAATTAAACATTTTATACAAATTTCATAATCGAATTTATAAATATTTATTTATTCCCGTAAGAACCAAATTTCACACAAATCCATAGTGCGGGAAAATTCAGTTTCCGTGAGTGGAATCGAGGGGCCAAACAAAAAAAAATCCTTTTCCATCCAACACACATCCATTACCAGCTTTTCCGATCTGATACGGACGCACGATTTCGATAGGACGCCCGGTCCAACCGAGAGGCTTTTCCGCAAATGAAAAACATGCACCTTCTCCACTTCCTCACGCCAGACCTTCTCACACCCATCGACCCAATGACTCATGGCTGTTGATGCGTCGAACGGGTCGTTGCTTTTTTTTTTGCTGCTGTGCACCGAGAAAAGAGGAATGGAGCAGCGTGGCAGAGGTTGATCAATCTGCTTGAAGAATTCCTTTAAAAAAAAAGATTTTGGTTTAGAAGCAGTTTTTTTTTCACTCCCCTGCGCACGTGTACGGGTGTCTAACTCTTCCGGAATGTAGCGTGCGGGAGAATTCAGTTGATTGAGCTCAAAGATCGATCGGACTGAAGTAGATACCGGTGTGAAAGGAATTCCAAGCAGGGTGGTGAAAAAAAAACTACCCAGCAATCGTCACTCACTCGATGAAGTATCCAGACGCTTCGGTGCTGGGAGTTAATTTTGGTTTTACCATCTCTTTGCTATCGTCTTGTTTTTTTCGCTCTTCTTTTCGGTACTCGTGAGTCGGATGTGTTGGAAGGATTTTTGCACGTAACACACTATGGGCTGGCTTTCGGGCGTGGTGGCCCAGTTTGGGTTCTGCTCCGCCCGGTTTCGCACTCGTTTCGCCCGGTGGCAATTAGAAACACTTATTTTCCACTCCGTTACCGTCCGCGGGTTTCTTCCCACCGGGCTCGGGTGTAGATCGGCATTACCTCCCTCTTACACGGCCCGGGGAAAACGAGTAAGCACCATTTTGCTGCACTTTTGTTTCCCGCCGTCCGGCGTGAACAAAGTTCTTGCCGTAAAAGTTGCACCGCTAACCGTTTCTGACATGCAATAAATTATCGCACTCCTTGCTCGAAAGGGAAGGTGGTGGACGAAAGTTGGCTTTTCTTCGGAGCTGCTCGCGTGGGAACAACAACCTCGCTTGGTGGTTGGGAAGGTTATCCCGGGTCCAGTGCCAGGATTGTTTGGGCGTTTGTTGCGAAACGAAAGCCAGCCGCCGGGACCGCTCGATGGCAACATATTGTCGAAGGGCATGGCGCGAAGGGAAAGAAAACGCAATCGCAATTATGTTACGTTTTGCGTTTCTTTTCCCTTCTGACCGGCCCCGTTGGCCAGTGGCAGAAGCAGCAGCACCAGCAGCAGCGGCCGGTAAGCAATTATAGTTTATAATAATAATGGCTTTTTTCTCGGGTCCAACTAGTGTACTTCGTCTTTAAGAAAGTGCGGTGTGTTTTGCCGGCATTATAGCTAGCAGTAGCAGTAACAACAGCAGCAGTAAATAAATACACATATGGGCAGTGCATTTTTCATCCGCACCCTGCTGCTCCAGCATGCAACTTTAATGGGAAGGAAGCTAACTTCACCGGGGAGTGTGAAACACTGAAGTGAACAAAAGTAGCTCAAGTGAACCGCTTACAGCTGTCGTCCTTACTCACCATCGGAACCGGCTTTCGGGGAATGGGTATAGTTTGTACGGCTAACGACAAGTTTCTGTACAGTGTTGGGCAAGTGTGGCTTGGACTGGTTGCACTGGTGTGGCTTGGAAAACCAGCAAACGCTCCATTTAGCTTCACACAACTGTGTGGAATATCCCAACAAAGTAGCAAGAAACAGACGGTCGTTTGAGAGAAATTCACCAGCGTTTGGTTGAAGTTTAGGTTATTTCTAAGGCAAAAAAACAATGGTGAACGTTTCACAAAAACATAATTGATCGCTTTAAATTACAGCCTTTTTTGCCAAAACAGCCTTTTAATCTAATTTAAACATGACGAAAGGGAAATAATTTCTTTTTAATGTTATGAAGTTCTCACATCCTTTTGATGGTTCAACATTGTATTTAAAAATTAAATTATCCTAGCAAACCTAAATAAAAAAAATTATTTCCTTCAAACCTTTCGATCTATCGTTTTTGCCGTTATCATATTATTTTTTCAGATCTTATTTTACAGCAAGGCTTTGGTATGAGTTGGAAATTTTACGACAATTTTAGACATATTCTACAACATTGTAATTTTTTCTTTGTTGTTATCCTATCGGTTGTTTCTTTATTTAAAAAAATAAATAAAGAGAAATATTACTTTATTATTTTTTAAAAATTTGGATCGTTTCGAAGAGAGAAAATCAGATTGTTAGTAAAAGTAAAACATTCGAAACGTTTAAAAAAATCGATAAATATGAATAATTTTGTTCAAAATTGGTTACTTTTTCCTATGCGTTTTCATTGCAATAAACATTAAACTGGGTTAAGCATGTCGTTCACCAAATCAAAAGACGCCAGACGAAGCTTTTGTACTCAATTCAACCATTTTCCTCCACCCATGCCCGCTTTAGTCAAATGTTAGATGAGCTAATATACGTAAGAGTTATTTCAACACAGAATATAATGAGGTAAACGATGGTTTTTAAACCTGAAAGGCCCTGAATGGCCCCTGAAAGGCTTATCCTCTTTGGGAAACAAAACATGGTTCTTTCAGCGCGTCCAATTTTACGAGTCCATTGCTTTCATTAGCGCCTTAGTTGATTTTACAGTGCAAAAACACACGAATACTTGTGAAAAACACCTCACAGGTATTGTCACAGGCTCATTATCGCATCAAGTCGCCGAGGGTTCCCATCATTCTTGACAGAAAAAGAGACAACTCAGGTTGTTCAGCAGCGACTGCGGTTTCTTCCATCAGTCACGTCATGAGTAATTAAGTTACAGCCGCGTCTAAGTTCCACTTGTTCCGTGGTGCATCTTGCACCGAGCCTCGAGTGTGCAAATGCACAGGTGAAGCCGTCACAGGCTTGTTGAGGTCTATCTAGCGCCCGTGACCGTCGTTGCTGCCAGTCAATTTTCTGACCCGTCAAATCGGACGCCTACTAACGAGCCGGCCGTGAAGTGGATGGCTCGAGTGGGCGGAAAATAAAACAAAATAAAACACACACACATACACAGACAGCCACATCCTGCGGGTAGTCGAGTGGAGCTATTTCTTAGTGCACGAAGCACGGGAGCAGAGGGAAGGTAGATTGTTAGCACTTTTAAATCGTAGTCACGAAACGATAACGCCTCGTACCATACTCGCTCGGTTGAAGCGCACTGCTCTATGTCACGGGACGGAGGCTTTATCGACAGGCGGTGGCGGCGACGGCAGCAACACCGACCGAAACACGCCGACTCGGGGTCGATGGAAGGCGAAACAATAAACCGCGTCCTAGCGTTCGTCGGCCCCTTAAGGGTCGGCCTACCGGAAGGGTTTATAGGAGCGGAAAATCGCTTACGCCGCTCCTGGGCTCCAGGTTTTGCCTGTTTTTTTTTCCTTATTTCCACTTTACCATGCTTAGGTGCCGTTTGTGCTGGTGGTAGTGTGATGGCGGTTTTGTTGCAAAGTAGCTTCAGCGGGCGCTCTGGCCCCCTTTCCGCTTGCATGTGCAACACCACCGCCTCGGAATGATGTTTTCAGATGCATAAATAAACGACTGCGGCAGCAAACGTGGTGCGGTAGTGCATCGGGCAGTCAACTGAACGATTTACCACACCTAACGAACCCACTGGCCCCACCCAACTGCTTCACCCTCTTGTGGGAACGATAAAGTACATTTCAATTTCACTTGACGTTCGGCACCGGAGGGGCCAACAAAAAAAAACAGGGTGGAAAACGAGATCCGGATTTTGCTCTATTTTTTTGTTTTGTTTTTTTTTTTAACGACTGCTTGCCTTATTTGTTTCATGCCGTGACTGTGTGTCGCTCGTTTTCCTCTTACTCGTGTGCGTTTGTGGAGGAGGAGAAGATGATCCGAGTCAGCAGTTGTTTAATGCTCGTTTGGCTGCGCAACACATCGCTCTGCACGATGCCATTTTTTTATTCTCTCGAGAGAATCGGAAAACAAAAATCTGAAAATTCTTTCTTCCCGTATTGCTGCGTTCTTTCCTGCCGATGTTTACGGTGTGTCTAATTTCTGCTCGAACGACCCGGCAACCGGTGCCAAGCAGTGAGCAAAGCTCGAATTGCACCGAGCGCTTCCGCACCGTCAACAACGGAACGCCACCGGTGCGGGTTGCATTGAGGTGGCACCACCCACCACCCACACTCGCCTGCTCCGCTCTCAACCATGCAATCGGAACACGTCGGTTAACATCGGCCGCAATCAAGCTGACTGTAAATCAAATTTGGCAACTGGAAGAAGAATGATTGCAGATGCAAACCGGTTCCGTTCCCGGGGCTTTCTCGAGCCACCAGCACTTCGAACGGGTGGGGGTGGGTCGACGGTTGTGGCTTTAAAAATGCATTAATCTTATACTGCAGCGGAACAACAAGCGCTGTCTTGCCGTATGGATCATCTGCTGTCATGGCATTTGACCCGCTTTTTCATTCCCTTAAGGCAACGCATGGGATGGGTGAAGAGGCAAAGATTAGTGGCTCGAAACTACTAACTAAACGTGAACGGTGCGCTAGTTTGAAGAAGATATATTTGAATATGAATTTTATTATATTGTTTGCTGCTTGAACAAGCAAGCTTTATAAACAGAAACAACATAGTTAATTGATAGTTTTTATGGCTTTAAATATTAAATTTAAAATGCAAAAAAGGTGGAAGTTGTCAAATTATGTGTTTCTAATGGCATTTTTTTAAAACATAAAGCATAAAGATGTATTTAATAATGTAGCCATAGTGACGTTATCTAATAAATGAAAATAAATAAATATTAAAATAAAAAAGTAAATAATAACAATAAGCTCGCTTTCTATCTTAAGCTAGAACGTGGCAACACAGACATTTAGAATTTTCTTATTTGACTTAAATTTGAAACTGCTGTAATTGTTTTTCATTACTAAAACTTATCAATTTTAAATTAGAACTAGAACAAAACCTCTGATTGGAATAAAATATCGGAAGGACATTTATAGACAGTACTCTATGAGGCCTCCAATTTTAGCTAGAATTTGACGTCACACCACTTCGGCTGTGACGTTAATTTTTGTTGTTTTTATTATGTCTTTATAGATCATTATTTGAAGAGTAAAAGCAAAATTCGAAATGCAAGAATTCGTTAGGGGTTTTATTTTAGGGAATGAAACAAAAAATACACGTGCAAAATCTAGAGTACTTTTTTTCTAAAGAAGGTCAACTTCTTTATCGATTGTTCGATTGAGGTTATTTGCAAATATCACACATATCTGGTGAGTTTTTCGGTAAATAATAAAATTGATTATAAAAATTGTCTATAAAACTAATTTTGCTTTTTTAAACTTCAATTTTTTCACCATTTAATATCTAAGCTATGCTAGCATTCAGTTAAGTTACAAATTAAACCTACGTGTTCGTATTTCCGAGTAAATATATTTAATAAATTTAAAAGGGTTATAAAGAAAGCAGCTATTTCATTTTCGCTACAAAACAAACCCTAGCTCTAACCAGTGTCAAAATGAACTCAGAAATCATCTTCCCCCGTAGCACCCGAACACCAGCAACACCACGCGCCTGTGTTCGTGACTTGCGGTTTTGTCCGGTATTGTTGTCGCTGTCGCTGTGGGCGTTCTGTGTCCGTTGCTTGGAGTTTTTCTTTTTTTCTCTGTGTGTGTGTGTTT
>JXWZ01006639.1:0-12939 GCA_000956215.1 Anopheles farauti No. 4 | reverse complement strand
CACCCCCGTCCCCATCGCGACAACAAGCTGGGAATTAAAATGTTTGCCCATTTGTGTACTCCGACCGGGCAGACCGTTCCGGAGACTCCGGACTTAGATTGTGTGTCAAAAACTCGACAAACAGCACAAATAGCGTTTGATCGAAATCGCTTCGGCGGGAGCGGTAAGACGATTTCTTCAACGCGCTCGCAACATTTTACCTTGTTTTTACTAGTTTTCCTGCAAAAGCCTTCGCGCCACCGCCACCGATCGGACTCACGGTGCCGTGTTGGTGTGTCGTGGAAAAACGTAATGAAATATCAGTTTTCCGGTTTGCTTCCTGGGTTTGGTTTTCCCTCACGCTCCGCCACTCACCGGAAATGAAAAGTAATACTGCCGGGGCCTGGATGTTTGATTTTTGGCCAACGCTGTGTGCAGGATCACAAATATTAGCATCGTTTGTGATTGATGGCCGTGGCGTAGACACATCATAGGTGCAATCGGAAATAAATTGAGCGAACAAAAGCATATGTTGCATGCAATATGCAAGGTACACGTCGTTTTACAAATGGTTGCGCTGGTGCACGGGTGGTTTTGGAAAATGTGAGCATTATTAATGTGTGACATTTGTGCGTCGTTCTCAGTATTTTACTGCACGCGGCAGCAGGACAGGAGTAGCGTTCCAATATAATTGAATATCCAATGATTGATAATTTGTGCGGTGAAGCTTGCTGGTGCCGATGTTCTAGCTCGGTAGTGTTTTGGATTTCAAATACATTAATTTACATCGTCATCGGAAGCAATTTGATGGGGGGTACACGCTTTTCAAAATAAAAAAAAAAACTTTCATATTGATCGGTTTGGTACAGTTTGCATATAAGCATGTTTGCATATTTGTCTACTGAATGCAGAGGTTTCTGATAAAATTATCCAAAAATACAGTTACAGACAGATTATATTTTCATAAACAAGATTTCTTTTGCATTGGGTATTGAAGATTAATTGAAAAATATTTTTAATTATTTTTTAAATCATTTAAGAACGTTACACAAACATTGAATCCCATACAAATGGTCCAAATAGTGTATAAAACAAATATAAATATAACAATATTTTAAAATAATCCCTGTCTTTACTATTCCTCACGCGTGCAAATGTTATGCGTGTCGCACAGTACAATAGAATCAGTTTGGAAAAGCATCCAAAACTGTTAAAATGGTTTGATAAGAAAAAAAAAATATATTAGAAAATAATTTGTTGATTTATGTGATATGTAAGGTAAAAAACCCTACCCTACTAGAACTACCAATTGTGCCAAAAAAAAAATCTACTCATCGCTAAAATGCAATTTGCGCGGAATGTGCAAATAATTTCTGTGCATAATTTTCCCCAACTGGGTGACCTTTCCACCACTGGGCCCGACCCCATAACCCCTTCTCCACCATGTAAATGACGCATTTCGTAAGATATATCCCAACCGAGCGCGTGATAAATACCACGGCGCAGAAGCATCTCGGGCATTCGAAAATGCAAACAAAATCGGCACACACGCGTAATCCTCCCTTACGTCTGATATTAAGCGCACACGAAATCAATCCAAGCCGGTGTTTCGTCGTGCGCCAAAAAAAAAACCCCCCAAAATGCATCCTTACATCACAAACCCACCCTCCCTTAACGTAGCAGCGACGCAATTGCTCTAATCTCACAACTCTGTGCGGTGTTGCTGAAGCCACGAGCCGCGAATGGCAAATAATAATATCGATTTTCTTCAGCCTCCTTGGCCCCCGCCGTTGGGATGAGTGAGTACGGCAAACAGAAACGAGAAATCAATTAAACCACCAAACCACCGCCGCCACCACCGGCACCAGCAACAGCAGCAGTAGTAGTATGCCAATTATTTCACACTCCAAGCGGCAATCGTGGCAATCGCAGCGGGTGGCTACGCAATTCGAAAAGCTCATTGCCGCACCGGCAGCCAGTAATCATTCCCCATCAAACAGTCCGTGTTGGCTGATGATGCGTAGTTCTCCCCGCTCGCTAATGGTATTATCGCTTCGGGTAGTGAACGGGTGGTTGTTGGTGGTTTTTCGCCACCTGCCTGGCTGGCGGTTTACTTCCCGGTTTGGGTTGGGAATTCTGGCTGCAAGACTTTCGTTGCTTTGTGCTGCGAGCGAATTTCCCAACACAAACACACATTGGCCACCAGATCAATCGAGACGAGGCGTTCAATTTTCCGTTCTTTGTTTCAGACTGGGGCTCCATTGAAGCGGAAGGGGTTACATTATCACAAGCACAGCCACGCTCCTCCATAATAGGGTTCAAGTTGTTGGTGGTCTTCTCCTGTGCCGCCTTTCGCCAGCATTATGCACACGGTTCCTCCCTCCCGCAATTTCTCTTCCCTATGCGCGATCACGATCGATCGATCGGTTGCATAAATCAACATCACTAAACGGTAAGGGCTCTCTCTGGCAAACGTGGGTGGGTGGTTTGCGCAAATTGTCCCTCCACTTTAGTTCCAAGAAACGGTGGGGTTTTTTGTTCCGTTGTTCTGTCGCAGCTTGTTTGCACTATGCTGCCTCCGTTCACTTTCTTCGCCTCTTTTGTGCCACTTTTGTGAGCTAAGATCGGCGACGAATGCATTCATTACGCAAAAACACACAGTTCATTTGCATTTATTGACGGGCGGAGGTGTCGCCCGGCGACAAAAGCTCCTTTATAAGGCTTTTCTGGCACCCGCAACTCGCTGAGATGCTGACGTGTGTGTGTGTGTATGTTATAGGGTTTATGACGAAGAAGAGAAACTCTTGACTTTTTTTCCGTTCTGAAGACGTTTGCTCAATAGTTGGTTTCTGTTGCTCAGTGGAAAATTAGACTTTTACCAGGAGAAATCATGGTCTCAATCACCAAATGAACGCTTTAGATTATTATTCACCACCTTGAAATTTGATATCATCGTTTGGCCAGTTAACGTCGTCCTCAAAATGAGAGCACTTTCATCTGCTGTAGTTTTTGTTTTTCGAAGTGACACTCCAGTGTGGAATAATTTTGGCAATACTGTTTTGCTAAACAATGTCATCTTCAAAGCGCTCACTTTCTACATTCATCGAACAATCTATTCCGGAGACAACGCTCATAAAATAAGCACCCTTCATTTCTCACCACCCGTTTTTCATCCGATTTCGCTTCCTAATCAAATCAAATTAGCAAATGAAAACCGTCCGAACAGGATTTTCGGATCGCAAAACAAAGGTGCTTTTCGCTTTGATTGAACAATTTCAACACTCTTTTTTTCCCACCACCGGACGCGGTCCCATCGGTACATCCAGATGCGAACGACGAAATACTTTCGGCTGAAAGGAGAAAATTAGTTAATCTTTAGCAAAAATGTTCACCGCCATTAATCAACCTTTAACAATAAACTCTAGCGTCTAGCTCTATGGAGCGGTTTTTCTCGATCACCGACCAACACCACCGGGCGGGGGCGTGTGAAAAATACTTCCGAATCCAAACACACCGGGCGAAAGCAAGCTGGCTGAAGACGAAAAAAAAAACGCTACAAAAGTGAGGAGAAAATCATTAGAAACAGTCGCGCCCCAACGCGTAAGAGCGCGAACCAACTGACGACGACGCTGGCGAATATCGCGAAAACCGTCACTCGCTGCGATCCGGACGAACGGGCTTCCCCAGCACCTCCCCCAGTCGTGTGCAAACACGCGATGATAAATGGTGCCGGGTGTCAAGCGATTATATGCGTTCGAGTCCGTCATAAAGTCAGAGTGCTGTCCCGGGTTCGAGGGCCGGACCGTTTCTTAGTTTTTAATGTAGCTTCAGTCGCAGCCGCAGCCCACCCCCGGCACACCTTCCCTTTCCATGACGAGAAGCCGCAGGGTGTTGATGGTGTTGATAAATGCGGGTCCGGCGCGGGTGCGCTAATCAGTTAATCAATTACTAACTAGCGCACCGAAGGCTGAAACGGCTGCAACCGGGCAAAACGATGCTCGGCGGGTAAAAATGGTGTCGAAGCATAAGATTTATGCTTCAATGATAGCACGGCGAAACAATGTGTCCAAGGCACCCGTCGTCGACAGTGGATCGGAAACATTGCAGTCTGAGGAATCGCAATAACGAGCCTCGAGCAAATTTGATTGATTGTGCAGCGTTTAATCAATGTTGGGTGGGATAAGCGGATAAATGTTGTGGATCATATCAAGGATGATTTGTTTATTAAAGGAAGCAGATTGCCTAGAAGTGATAATGTTAGATAAACGCTTTTCTCTAGCGCAAAAAAATAAACATCATAAACAAGCGCCCCTTGCTTGTGCGAACATTTACTGTGACGGATTTAATACTTAACTTGATGCTTGTTGTGTGTTTGACACCCCTGCTGCCGGAGCGCCTATTGCGATTGTGAATTATTTTATCCTGAAATGATTACAGCCTACCGTGACCGACTGCGTCGAAAATGTAATATCCGATCAAAATGCTCATCAAACGTGCAACGTGTGGTAGGTTTCCGCACGCACGGATAAAATAAAAAAAAACGCCTTCCAAATTCGCCTGCTTCTGTAGCCAACGAAAACGGTGCGATGCTGGTATTTGAAATTCCAATTTTCATCATCCAGCGCAAAATCAAATAGGGCTTCCCGCAGAAAGTGAAATCAGCGAACGCGTGCAGCGCTGCCCGGGCGGCCGTCATTCATATCAGCCATGTTTTATTCATTTGCGATCGATTTCTGGACCCGTGTCCGTGTCTCCCACAAGACACAAGGATGTGGTGAAGTATGGCGGGCTTATATTTCATGGATAGCGTGTTTTTTTTTAATTTTTTTTTTGTTGTGTACTTCCAATGTATTGCTTTCCGGTTTTATGAGGATGGGTTTGACTGCACGTAAAGCGCCGACCGAAGCCAAACGCATCGCGCATCGTCCCCAAATTCGGAGCGGAATGATAACAAACTTTTCCGGTTTCCGGTTGCTGACCAGGCAGGGAGTTTGGTTTGGGGTGGTGGGTCCATTTTTCGAAACTCGCGAAGGACGACTTTGCCTAGTTTGAATTAATTTAGTCGTGGTACATGAAGGAGCATCGCAAAGACAACGAAGCACAAAAAAGAGGAATGAAAATAATTTTTCATACAAACACACACATCGCACGCTTTCACTCGTTCGCTTTGGCTCAGGTTGGCCGCGTTTTTTTGGCGCCCATTTGGCAAGGAATTTTATTTTATTCATTCGCATTTATCTTTCCTGATCGTTTGTCGTGATGCCAGTGTGGAGATTATATTTTTTGTTTACTTTTTACGCCGAGGACTGGACTGTGTTCACAATGAGAAGATGAGCCCGCCGACGGGACAACCAGAACCTGTTTAAACATAATTAAAAAGCTTCCGAATCTTCCGGCCGACGGGTGACGGCCACTTCCATATCCTTAATGTGCTGCAATGTTGTCGCATGGAGAAGGTTTTGGTTTTTGTGTTTCAAATTTAAATGAAGATAAACTTTCAGAAATTGCTTTCAGCGCGACGGAGAGATAAGAGTTTGGGGGGGCGCAATTTTCGTTCGCATTTACTTTTTGAAATGCATGTCAAAATTTCGGCAATTTTTGAGCGCCTGTTTCCCGAAGCTTAATCTCACAATTGTCGCCATCAGATAAAGCTAGCCAGAAAGCAAAAGTGAATGCGTGAGTCACACGATTAAACAAAAAAGCGCGCGCCTCGCCTCTTCTGCGTTTAGAGAATCACAAAATTTAGTGATTCCGTCACTTTTTCCTCCCATCGTCTGCTAGTTTCAGCTGCAGGTCATCCTCCTTTCGGTTGCCCTTTAATTTCCCCCTGCCCGGCTGCTGGACCGGGCAACTGGCTGCTGGACACAATCGCGCAATAGTGTTTTCGATTCCCCTTTCCTCGTCGTGGTCAATGTCGTGATCTTCGGCTCACCCTCCGACCGATGGATCGAGAGAAAGCCCCCAAAAAAAAAAGTGGCTGTTTAGCGGACGCACGTGCGCCCGCGAAAAACAACCCAAACCCGCCGTTCAGGTTTTACCCGCGGGAAAACAATGGTCGCAAACGCGGATTTAAAGAGAAAAAATGATCGCGCGGGATAAGCGAAAGTTATTACACACGAACGACGACGCATTGCAGGCGCGGTTTTACGCAACACGAAAGGGGGATTAGCTTCTTTTTTTATTAAGGGAACCGTGTACAGAGAAAAGCCCCCGTTTTCTTCTGACTGAATTGCGCTTTGTTTTGGAACGGTGGAAGATTTTTGTTTGCTCCGTCCGAGCGTCTTGCGCCGGCAACAAATGGACGCAACCTGTTCGCCCGGTCGGCGTTTCTCGTTAGCAACCGGAGATGGTGATGGGTGCGAAAGTGCGCGTGCGAGCTTCGGAAGCCAATTGCGATCGCGAGTGACCGGAAGTTGCCTCATCTTGGTGAAATACACAAAACAACAACAAAAAACTGCCTCACACAATACGCGCAATTTGAGGATGTGGTCGTCATATTTCATCATTCAATCGGTACGCACAGTCGACCATGTGCACTGATTGGTGGAAAGAAAGGAAATTTTGAAAAAAAAAACTGGACAGAGAGATTTCAGGTTATTCTATGGACAAATTTATGTTTTCTTTTAAATAACTAGTAAACTTTCACAATAACTCATTTTTATAAACTTAAAGTGAATTAATTATAATTTTGAAATTCGCCTCCAATATTTTAGGAGGTGTTTGGAATCAGTTGAGATGTTTGAGATTTAAGAGTGCAAAAATAAAAAAAAACGCATTGGTGGATGGTCCAATGTGCGGTAAGCGATTCGGTGAACGTTCGCTTTTGTAATGCCGATGTGGTGTCGAGCGATTTGCTGAGCCACATTTTCCACGGTCCGCTATTAGCGAACACTTTATCGAGAAAGGAATGTTTTTCTTTCCGCCATCCGAAATGATGCGATATTGATGAAGTTTGATCAAAAATAATTTCTTTTTAATATTATCCAACATACACACGCAGGTACGTACGTACAAACGATCGCGAATTGTTTCTCCATTTAGCTCAATTCCGATGCGGTGTATGTGTGTGTGTGTGTTCGAACGCCACTTTTGGTGTGGATAATTTCTGTAATTGCAAAAAGGAAAGTATTTCCACTCCCGCGGCGCGTTCGGAAGTCACCTCCGGAGAAGGTCGGTGATGAGCCAATTAGACCGGGGGAACGGTTTTCTATCCACCGGCGATTGGGTGCAACCGTGCTGGCCGGTCGGCCCGGTGTGTAATTAGCTTTATAATACACCCGAAGGGTGTGACCGGCGCGTTTCGTGATTGCGATGCTCGTCGCTCGAATGGATATTATTGTTCTCCAGCGCCGGGAACATGTTTACTCCTCAGCAGGGAGTTCCCCAGCAGCAGCTTTGATTGTGAAGTCATTGCAACGCTGATTGATTTACGCTTCGGTCGCTTTATTAGCGATAATTTTTTTCCTCTTTGTTTTCATCGGCCATTAAAACGTCATTTCGAAAACGTTTAGCAAATCGTAAAACGCATCAAAGCAGCCATTTAGAGTGTTTCTTTTGATTGGGTTTTCATTCCAGCGTACGTCAACACTTTGTCTGATCGCAGCAGCCATTGTCAGTTTGCTCCCATCGGTTACCCACGGTGAGCCAAACTATCAGCCCCAGCAGCAACCCGGCGGTAACGACTTTAGTGGCGCTGGTGGAGGCGGAAACGCGCTTTACAATCCGCAACAACAGCAGCAGCAGCAGCAGCAACAACAACAACCTCGACCGTATCCACCAGCGGCTGGAGCACCGGCCTGGTATCGACCAGCGTCTCCGGCGACTACACCAGCACCGACGTTCTTCCAGCGCATCTCTAGCTGGTTTTCCTTCCTGGGCGATGACAGCGGCGAACGGCGTCCACCGCCACCGCAACAGCCGCAGCAACAGCCGCATGTGCCGCAGCTTCCACCGCAGCGTAAGCTACCACCGCCACAGTACAACCCAGCGCAACCGACGCCATCCGTCCAAACGCAGCAACAACTCCAATTTCAACAGCAGCAATACCAGCAGCAGCAACAGTTTCAACCACAGCAACCGATTCAGCAACAGTTTCCCTATCCGTTTCAAATTCGCAACGGAAGTAGGGCCACCCAGCTCTCCCCGGTGGCTCCACAGGTGGGCTTCCAGCCGAGCGCACCGATACAGGAGAGTGGTTCCAGCTACCATGCTGCGGTTGCACCCACGGTGCCGAATCCCTTTGTGCCGTCCACGCTCCAGCAGCAGCAGCATCAGCAGGTGAACGTGTTTCGAGATCCGGAGCCAACGACCGGTAGAACACCGGCGGGTGGTCCTGGCGACGTGAACTACCATCCGTGTAATAACGTGCCCTGGGTGCCGATAGCTGCCCCGCCCGAGTATCCAACGGCGGTTGGTGGTCCGCCACCCGCCCTACCACCGAAAACACCACCGAGTGTGCCGAATCGTCCACCACCGCCCATCAAACTTCAAGCGGTTCAAGCTCCCAAAGGCCAGGTCCAGTCGGTGAGTCCATACGGTGGTCCACCGGTGGGCGCTTTGGAACCGGCGATTATTACTGCGGCTCCACAAGCCCAGCAGCTGATACAACTGCAGCTGCAGCAGCAACAGCACCAGCTGCAAAATCTCCAACTCCAGCAGCTACAGCTCCAACAGCAACAACTGCAGCAGCAACTGCAGCAGCTCAAAACTACCACCACCAGCACAACGGTCGCAGCCGCCGTCCCAGCGGCTCACTTCGTCACGAAGGCACCGCCGGATGTGTTGGTGACGGCGGGCCCATCGTCCAACCTGCAACCGATCACACTCCGGCAGGTGTCGGCGTCATACTTCACGAACAAAGAGTACGCCCCACCGGCAAAGTTACTCCCGATACAGAACGAGGGTAAACCGCTCGCACCGATTCCTCTGCCAAACCTGAGCGCAACACCGATTCCGCCGCTCTATACGGCCGGTTCGTTCCACAGTGATCCGTACAAGTTCTATCGGCCGTACCGGCCGGTGGAGCCCATCCTCGAGCTTGGCCACGGCTATCCGACCTCCTCGAAGTCGATGTCGAACAGTTACATCCGCTATCCAC
This sequence comes from Anopheles farauti No. 4, assembly GCA_000956215.1. Classification (NCBI taxonomy): domain Eukaryota; kingdom Metazoa; phylum Arthropoda; class Insecta; order Diptera; family Culicidae; genus Anopheles; species Anopheles farauti No. 4. The sequence continues at coordinate 3,863 of JXWZ01006639.1, read as the reverse complement.
ACGACCCGAAGACCGCCGGTAAAAATGATTCCATCTTCGACGCGGAACAGTTTGCAACGTCCGCCTCGTCGTCTATCTACACCACGGTGGCGTACTCGAACGGGGAGGACTCGAAGCCGGCGGCATCGGAGAAGCGTAACGTGGCGACCAGCAGTAATGGCAGTAGTGGTGCGAGCGCTCCACCAGGCATCGCTAACAATGCGGACGACGCGGAGTACGACTCGGAAGAGGACGATCAACGAGCGCCAATCGTGCGGACGACGATTGAAGTGTCCAGTATAGTCCCGCAGACACGTTACTATGGTTCCACCACGACACCGATACCAAATCGCTACAGTTCCACCTTCCCACCGGCGCCGACACCAACACCAGCGTCCGATCTTGGCAACGGTGTGCAGATTATTTACTCGGCCAATCTGCAGACTAATCCTCCGATCGGTGCGGTAAACAATCAGCTGAGCGACGAGGATGCGGAAGGGAAGGAGACCGACACGACGGAGGCAAGTGCTCAGCGCGTGTTCCAAACTACTCCACGGCCACCGGTCACTACCACTACGCACGAGCCCGAGCAAACGCTCGATCCAACACGCATCTACTCGGAACCGTTCCGCATCGGGTCGAGCCTACCGATGGAGTTCCAAAAGCAATCCACTCCAGAACCGGACAGCCTAACGACGGCGGAAGCTGGGGCGGTTACGAGCGATGACTTGCCGGTGACAACCGTGACACCGCTTCCGTCGTCACTTACCGCGACCTACGGTGGCTACCAGAACTTGATGTCCACCAAAAAGCCGAAACAGATTCAAATCATCATACCCTACCAGACGTACAAGAAGCCGGAGCCATTTAAGCCGCTGCCCGCGCTGGAACATCTCGACGATCTTGACTACAACGCCCCGGAAGAGTCGAGCATCGTGACTTCCAAACATTCCGGGCACAGCGGACCAACGCCCCCCTCCGGCAATGCCATCCACCAGCCGACGAAATCGAAAACTCGCTTCATCGAGAACGATTCCGTCAAGTACTTCCAATCGACGACGCACTTGAAGGAGATTCTCCAGCGGGAAACGACGCAACCGTTCATGAAGCCTCCGACGCAAAAGCCGCCCAAACCGGGCAAGGTGAAGAAGGTCCGCCCGGTGGAGATCTCCAAGGAGTCGAAACCGTTTACGGTGCGCGTACCGAAGATGACGCCGTTGCCCCCGGTCGTGAGCCTGAGCAGCTTGACGAGCGTTCGCGGTGGAATGGAACGCATCACAACGACGCCCCTGCCGGAGGAACCCTCGCGTACACCATCTCCACCGGTGGCACTCTCCAAGTACGTGAAGCCCGTCCAATCGCACTACGTGAACGTGACGCGCGTCAAGATCTCCCCGACGACGTACGCACAGAAATCCCGTACGACCATCTCGCAGCTGCTGCGAACGACCAAAATCATCCCGAAAGGGCCGAAGCGGTTCGGTAACGATCTGCTCGTGTCGGAAACGAGCCGTACGGGCCGACCGCCGCCACTGTCGCACGCATCCACGCCGTATCAGCAGCATCGGCGCACGACACCGTTCCTGATCACATCGCCAACAACCACGGCCGGGACAACCTCGACGACAACCGAGCAACCGACCACGCGGGACGACAAACAGCCCGCTGGCGACCGGGAGAGCACACCGGCCGCCGGACCGATCTACGAGCGCACCATCGACTGGGACATCGACCCGAACGAGCTGCAGCGTAAGATCGACACCTGGACCGAGCAGGAGTTCGGTTCCGGGGACTTTGAGCGGAAGTCCAGCACGCTGGCGTTGCACCGCGTCACCAAAGCCATTCCGTGGGAGTTCCTCACCTCGACCATGCTGCCCGCGCTGCACGACAAACCCGGCAAGAGCAGCCGGTCCGGTTGGCAGCACGTCAAGATTGCCATATCGCCCATCACGAAGGAGAAGATCTACGTCGTGACGCCACAACCGTGGACGGCTGCCTTGCTCAACCACCACGTACAGCACTCGAACTCGAACCACCATCACCAGCACCATCAACACCACAATCACCACCACGAGCATCATCCCCATCGGTCGCCGGTTCTGCTCGAGGAACGAAATGGACGGGTGCTGACGCCACGGTTTAGTGTGCGGCCGACGCCGCTCTACTACAAGGGTGGCGGTGTCTATCAGACCGGCTCGTCGACGGTGGATGTTTCACCCGAATCTGGTAAGTGAGCCGGGGGTGGAAGAGGTGCCGCTAAGCGCTAAACGTTCTTGTAAGCTACGGCTACGGATAACTACTGCTACCTAGTGCTACGGGAACACAGCCACAGTTAAGAGAATGGTATCACTTACAGCACAATCTTGCCGATGAGTATTGGTGAAACTTACCTGAAACAAGAGAAAGAGAGAGAAAAGAGAGAATGGAAAGACACGTTTTTAGAAGGAACATGTAGAATAAGCCGTCGCGAGAACACAGAGAATGCGAGATGAGTGAATGCAATCACAAACGATACCCCAAATATTGAAACAGAAACTCTAGAGAAAATTAACGAACTAGCCGTAGGTGTAGAAAAAATAATTTTTCAAAAATAGTTTTTCTATTTTTTTCAAAAAAAAATTAGTTCCTTAAATACTGAGTCAACTTCACTTGAACATTATTTTATTCGGCTTTTTTTACTCCGGTCCGTTATTTCACGCTTTAATTTCTCCTCTCATCGGCAGTAAACGATCTCCTGGAGCAGAAACCGAAGCATCGATTTAGCAGTGGCAGCATCGTCGCCACCACCGGAACGAAGGTGAAACAGCTGCTCCAGCAGCGAAAGTACGTCCGGAAGAAACTGCCCTACGGTTCGGCACACGGATCCAGCGCCAGCCGGGAAGACGTGTAGCCGCCAGCGACGGACCACGAACGGAGAACGCAGAACCGATCGTAAAGTGGTAGTGAAAGCAGGGAAAAAACACAAAACCCAAAACCAAAGCCCGTTCCTACCGAGCCCGCAGAAAGCGGTACCGCTCGGCACCCCTCGTACGCAAATCGGTCACACCCGTCGCCTGAGTGTGCAGGGTGGGTGGGTGCGTGGAGATAAAGATGAAAAAAAACAGGAAAATACACGGAAATACGGGCCAGATAACGAAAGCTTACACACAAAATAAATAATACTAGGTAAATATAAATCAGCGCACGCGGGCACGCGCAGCGTGCCGGGCGTAACGGTGTGACGCCATTTGTCACGCTCTGTTCGGTCACGGCAGAAACCACCCTTTATCGCCCTATCGCGGGAGGATAGAGACATTCGGACATGGTTTTGTTTTTATCGCAAGTTTGGTGCACCCACGGGGCTGGAACCGGCCGCGGATTGAGAAAGCATACAACTGTTTATTCTGTGATCCGATAGAAAAAGGGGTGTTATGTAGCAGGGATGTAGAAGGTTCAGCTGGTGCATTGATATGTTTCCGTTTTAAGGGGTTGCATATAGCTCCACTGGGCATTAGGTAGCATTTGTGGTGCGTTGGACGCGTTCATCGCGAGAGGAGGATCGCATCTTTGCGGTGATTAATTGACTGAACGTGTAAATGATGTATAAGACCGAGGGGCGACAACGTAGAAGAAGCAAGCCGGGAGGAGAAAACATTAAAAAAAAAATATTAGAAAATAGAGAACAGAGCGATGCGGGTTGAGCAAAGGTGCGTTCGAATAAGCGCTCATTAGAGAAGCAATAATGGATGCATGAGAAGATGCAGCGCACCTAAAACTAAAGACGGCTAGTTAACGATGGCAACTAAGTCAGAGAAAAAAAACTAACCCCTTCTTGGGAAGATGAAAAAAAAAGCAGTAATCGACCGAATGAAAGTGAAAACGGAAAGGGGAAATTTTGCGTGCCG
>JXWZ01006638.1:0-10216 GCA_000956215.1 Anopheles farauti No. 4 | reverse complement strand
TCACTAGGGGGAGACGGTGGGATGAATGGGATCACGATACCGGTCCTGTCGTGTGAAAGAACGGCGCCGCTACCACTACACCACCGGGCCGCCCCGGTGGTGTAGTACGGCTTTAATTACGAACATGTTATTAATCTTGTTTTTGAATAATTTTTTTTTGCACAGAATATGGAACAAATGACTTTTGGCACAAAACCGTCACTATGCGGAATAATTTCCTAAGCCAGCAGCAGCAACAGCAGCAGCAGCAACAACAACAACAGCAGCAGCAACAACAGCAACACCAGCAACAGCAAAGGCTACACACGGACATGAGCCAAATGTACGGCAACGCTAACATGTCCAAGTTGAACAAGTTCTTCGACTTTCACAAAAATCAACAACAGCAACAGCAGCAACAATTTTTACTCAACGGACAAACCTCGCTCCCACAGCAGGCGGCGCTAGATATGAATTTGCTGGCGCTGGAGAACAGTAACCGTTTGAACAATCACTTCCTTGAACAACACAACGAAAGTAAGTAAAAGAGTATCGAACTAAATGCATTAGCTCATCATTCAGAGAATGCTGAACAAACAGAGAATAATCCATATCTTTCTGTGCGTTTTGGCAGGTTTATTGAGCTCGCAGCAGCTTCAGAAGCAACGGCTGCTTAATATGAACCTTGGCGCTCATAATCCGCTGTTAAACGGTGCCGATCGTTCGATGCAGCAGCATAAATTGGCAGTGGCAGCGGCTGCAGCGGCCGCCGCTACTGCGTCGCAACAGCCGGGCAACAGAACGCAGCAACCACAGCAGCAGTCACAGTATCCCCAAAATCCGGCCGTCGACGATGATCTCGGATTTGATCCGTTCCTAGAGACACAGAAGGCGCTGGCCGAATTGATGAACGACGAGATGAACCAGCAGCAGCTGCCGCAAAGCGGTTCCAACCATAGCAAGCTTATGGAGCAGCAGCAACAGCAGCAACAACAGCAACAGCGTACCCGTATGCCTCCACCAGGATTCAATCACATGAATTCGTTCGGCTTCGGAGTACCACGCGCTCAAGGTAACTGCTGGTCTGGGGGAACGACATTGTTTGAAGTTTGTTAAGTTATTTCTTTCTATCGTCGTCGTGCGTTACAATAGGTAGCAAAATCCTACCTTTCATGAACGGTGGCGGCGGTATGCAGTTGCCCAACGGACAACAACCACAACAGCCCCCGCAGACTGGTAATTGGAATCAGCAGATGCAGCAGCAGCAGCCATTCCTACCGGGAGGCTATCAGCAGAACGAGCACTTGGCACAGGCTCAACAGCAGAATGGTCTTAACAAATCGGGTAGGTATAGTTTTGTTTAACATGGAATTTGTGTCGCTAACAAAATAGTCCGGAGCTATTAGCAAAAAAGAATTTTCGTCTTTTGGTTAATTGATTTTAATGTACGGCTCTCGCATACACACATACAGCGTATGGTAATAATCTCACCGATTGGACGTCGGTGGATCCGGCCATCGTGTCGTACCGTCAGTTCTCCTTCATGAACGGTCCAAACCAACCAGCCGGCGGTGACATGTTTCTGAACGCTCAACAGCAGCAACAGCAGCAGCAGCAGCAGCAGCAGCAGCAGCAGCAGCAGCAGCAAATGAATCAGCAGCAAAATCTTCAACCTGGACAAGGTAAGAAAGAAGTTTCGTTATCCTACAGTTGGTTTGTATAATTTTTTTAAATCGTTTTCGTCACAATTACATCAATGCGTAGGTTTCGGACACCATGGTCTCAACTTGCAATCGAACCTGATGGGTCAACAGCAGCAACAGCAGCAACAACAACAGCAACAGCAGCAAGCGAATCCACAGGTAAGACCGAAAATTCGAAACCGGTATCGAAATCACTCGAAGCACCCGAACAAGATCAGAATACATAAATGAAACATGAATGAAGGTACATGAATTATAGTTATCGAACACAAAGCTGTTACTCATACCATAGTAGAATACATAGTGGTTTCCACTTTAGCTGTCAATTTCGTTTCATTGATCGAGTTTGCTCACTTTAAACACAAACATTTGCCTTTCAGCTTAACTTTTCCCACATGAACATGATGAACAACGAGCGGAACTTCCTCATGTACGAGGTCGCCAACTGCGGTTTCCCGAACGGCTTCGACAAGTACTCGATCCCGATGCCGCCGGGCTTTCAGAACAATGTCCCCGGCAATAACAAGCAGAAAGCCGAATGCATCAACTAAGCGTTTGGGCAGCATCTTCTAACATGCAAAAAAAAACGCAGATAATTACACAAAACCACACACATACCGAGGAGAGACGCGTACACATTTCCGTTTGACGCCGATGGTGCACTCAACGCAACGAAAATCCACACAATCCACACACCAACCGGTAGCAGTGAGGCAGGAAAAGAAGGGGGGAAGAAGGCTAGAGTTTTTGTTCAGGTGTATGGTGTGCATGCATGCACAGAGCCCGCACGATGCTTCCATTCCGTGGCGCTTTCGAAACTAGCTCGATGCTTAGCTTAGTTTTTCTCGATGCGCCTCAGTTTGTTCGTTCCAAACTGGAGGGACGAGTGAGAGAGGAGTAAGTGGAGCAGTAAATTAACCTCTAGTCTACTATTTCGTTTATTTGTTAAGAGCACACACACACAACTACAAGAAAGCAAGTAGAAGAAGAGAAGAAATTGGTAATCAAAAATTAATGTTCACAAAACAGTCGAAAATTGTGTTGAAATACTGTCGTGTAGTACAGGTACGTTTCCGGCTGATCGGGAACGATTTTGAGCCTTAAACTATGCATTCTACATCAGCAAACTGCTCTGTTAACACATTATTATCGTTTTTTCTTCTGTCAGTTCAATACTTCCGTAATGTTTTAGCATCGCTTTAATCAGGACAAAACTATCATTCTGAATACGAAGTTGCACACAGCACGATCGCAAACAGAATTCAATTCGAGCAGGAAACAAGGAAAGTGAGGGACAAGAGGCGCGTAGGTTGTTGGAAAAAGTTTATGGTTAAAAGTTAATGTGCCCTCAACCGTTGCGGCACTGGTTCACACATCGCAGGTCAAGTCTCATTAGTGCGAAGGACAGACTGATTCGATCGATTGATTCGTTCGGCATTTGAGATAGTCCGGAATGTGCGAATGAAGATTGAAACCCGTGCGTATGTGTAGGTGTGCTGGCGTGCAACTTGAGAGGCAACAGGCAATGGGATCGACAAGCTTCGACTGCAATTTCTGTGTACGACACATCGGATGGGGTGGCAGAGTAAGGCAAATTAAGATTTCAGTCGGTTCCGGAACGCAAGGGCAGCAGGAAGTTTGCAATGGTTATCGTTCCGAATCCTTGTGCACGCTGTGGTTTTATCGCCACCCGTACTGCAGACAAACGTTTGCGTTTTCAGCATTCGTGGCGCGGATCGTGCATGCATGCAGGGTGGTGATGCCACATTTTGTGGCAAGGGTTTCCGAATATTATGACCATTGAAAATCAGGTTGATGCTTTTGCTTGCTGTGAGAAACAGAGGCTCACTCGCGTGATGTACAGATGGGCAGCTTTAGGGGGGCTAGCACACGGTATCAAACAGGTTCAAAAGTACGCTGTAACAAAAGTGCGCTGGTTGAAACGAGCCAAATTGAAAGTTAATTTAGTTTTGTCGATGATGAACGCTTGTGATGTAGATGTATGATTTAAATGCAATGCATTTTTTCTTGATTAAATGCATTTTTTAACACCCCTGTGAGCTATTTACAGTAAACTGCGTTATAGTACTACTAGCACAATTGCTGCGGCTATCGATCCTCCAGGATTGACCGCAGGGAAGCGAAAGTGCTAACGAAATTCTCGTCAGCGGAGTCTTAAGCTGTGTGCGTGTGCTTTACACTACGGTATCGTTCAGCTGTCCAAATGGTTAACATTTTTTATTTTGTTGGGAAGAATGTTAGCGTAAATTTCAATGAGTTTGATTATTTTGATTTACAACAAACATATGAAGCACACATGAAAACAATATTAAGCAAACTAGGAAACACAAAACAGACGGGAGGCATCTATCGAGCGCAATCGGAAGTGTGATGATGATGATGAAACGATGATTATATTACTATTTCACAAATTTTATTGGTTATTATTGATTATTGACGTTTCTATTACAAGGAAAACACGCGACGCTCCCTAGTAATAACGAATGGGACTATAAGATCATCATGGGTGACATCATAATATGCAATATACATATATACATATATAGTTATATATATACGACAACAGAAAATCATATTCAACACAATTGCTGCATACTTGACGAGAATCGGAAGACGGTTGGGATATGATGCGGAAGAAATATCGATGAAATTGTTTATCATTTTAAACAACGCTTTGCCACCACTGCGCTCTGTTGAACGAATGTACAATTGGGAGGGTTTCCGTGCTTTAGCCTTTCTTGCGGTGGACGTATTATCAACGCACCTCCCGCGTGCCAGTCTGGAATATAATACAGGAGCAAACGATACGGGGATCTTGGGGATCCGTGGCCGGAAGGTAATCTAAAACAGTGTGCAAATAGTGTGTGGTCGTGTGTGGCGAGATAGCGATCACAGGTTCCCGTCGTGTGGACATGCAAACGTTAAGGGTGCCCCTGGAAACATGACGCGAACCAATCGCTCTCTCTCTCTCTCTCTCCCTCCCCTGCTTCGCTCGCTACATCTCTAACACGATCACTCTCCTAGTCATATTGATTGATTGGTATTGTCTGGCGGCTGTGAGGATCCCGTGATACGTTTCGGATACTTTTCACTTTGCCCGATCTTTTCCGCTGAAAAGAAATTATGTAATGTTTGCCACACCACAGCTGTGGGACATTATTTATTGTCATTGCGTTGATCGCATGACGTGGAATGGGACCTGTATGGGGTTTCACTAGGAAAGGAAGGGAATTCATTGTGGGGGTGCATGCATTTTACGCACGGGCATTGATTGTGATAAAGCACGGAAGCTCATATTAACGTAGGATCGTTGATTCAAACCAAGGGAATGCAAGTTGCAATGAAACGCATTTTGCACGCACGGAAAATACACGATTGTACATTTATGCTGCTGCTGTTCTTGAGTGTTATTACGCACCACAGAAGCACCACAAAAAAAAAAGAATTCACACCGCTTGCTGTGAATCAAAACTGCGCTGGAGAGTTCATCAAGCTGCTGCTGCTTGAATAAGCTCGATATAATAGGGAAAGAGGAGATGAATCCTGTCACTCTCTTATCCTACTGCAAACTACTCGTCCTAACACACACATACACACCACTTGACACCTGCTGTTGTACGATGGAGGTGAAGCCGCTCCGCGGTCGATTACGATGCATTTTTAAACGGATAAATGCATCGCAAAACCACACGAGACACGACGACGACGACGACGAGTCAGACAGCGAAAGAGAGGAGGGTTGTTCGAACTCAACACAAATGTAGCAAATTAAACGCAAACGCCCCCGGAGTAGCTAAACGTAAATCGTAATCGTTAACAGAGAGGGTCAAAACACACATTTGCTGTGCGTATGGTGCGGTAGTTGCGGCGGGGAAAATTGCGCCCCATCGTTTTGGTAGGGAAGGGATGGGCGCGGCAAGGGACGTGTGAGACGCGGCGCAAGGTGAAAAGAAAAGACGATATAAACCCGAAGTATAAGGAAGATACAGAGATATAATACAAAATAATGAAAAAAAAATGCAAAAATGAAAATATTATGGGAGAAAACCATGAAAATATACTTAAAATTTGAAAAAAATCACTTGGTGTTGTTTTGTTGTTTCCAGAAAAGAAATGCTCCCGTGTTTTATTTATGTACTAGTCATTCATTAAATTGTTCCTTAATTTAATATTGTACAAGGTTTTTCGCAATTTGTTTTGATATGCGTTCACTCAGTATCGAAGCCAGATGTTCATTTAATATTTTTGAATAAGATTTATAAGGCGCAAATCAATCCAATAAAGGATATTTCGTACAAGTAAACAGAAATCAGTACATCGGAGATTATAGTAACTATTAAGCAATCTTTTTTATGTTAGTTTTGTACGTTATTCATCCGTTGTGTAAATCATACCAATGTTGCCTGTATAACAGTTTCATAGGTACTGGTATAAACACTTGTACATAGGTTGTATACCAGTATTGCATGGGAGAAGCATTCGGAATATTCGAAGGTTTGTTTCGGAACATTTTCGAAGCAATTTAAATGGAAAGATTTGTTGGTTCAATTGCAAATGTCTACCTTAAAGTAGTTTTTTACTCAACTAGCGTTGTGTATTCACTGAAACCACATCAAACATTGATGCTACAATGAAGTACGCCATTTTTTTGTTATAAAATATCAAACAGTGTGGTCGGAGCTGTGCCTAGGTTTATTTAATAGTTATAAATTAACGTTAATTAGCGTATAGACTAGGTAGAATCGTTTTCGGTTTTTTTTAGCATTGCTTCCAATCACCATTTTTTATCACATCAGTTACCTCCTCTGTAAATGCACAAACGCGACAAATCGGACGACGGCTATCAAACATTTCGAATTCGCTCAACCGAAGTGTAGAGAGTTTTTAATTAATTTTCGTATCCACCACGCCTTTCCCTCCTTTGACCAGTCTTGTCCGATGGTCGAGCCATTTCGGTCACTGCCTGGATCAATCCAAACCTCAAACTAACTTACTACGGGACGTGGCCGGGTGTGGTACGTAAAAAAAGGAATGCAAAAAAGGCGAAAAAAGTGTTTGAGGAATGAAAACAAAAAAAAAAGAAACACACGCCAAAAAGAATCTTCCACCTTCCATTCCAACAGCACGGCCAAGATCACGCGGAAAGTTTCCTTCGTGCAATTGTCTTTCAAAGCTGTCATCCTTTTTCGCATCCTGCCCGTTCGGAACTCCCCGGCCCCCCTCGTCCCATCGCGTCCTTTGCTTCGTCGATCCTTCCGTGGGTGCGACAATTGTAATTATGCGGAGCGAAAACTTTTCGACCATTCTGGCATGTGCTTCTGGGCGAGAAGTTTATTGCAAAATTCCTCGCTGCGATTTCGGCTTGTGGTTAGCGCCGATGCATTCTGGATTGGGATCGGACGCGGGTCAAGAAGTGCACTGAAGTATGTTTAGTGGATATAAAATCATAGAATGAGAATTACACCCTTATCCTTCCAGGCAATGGCAAAAGTTATTGACATTTGTGGAACAAAGAATGGACCTAACTCATATGCAAAAAAGATGTAACGTCCTTTAACGAGCCCATACATCTCGATCTCATCCTGAGCGGGCCGGAAGAGGAAATGGTCAGTTTTAGTATGTGTGCAAGGAAAAAGAGGAAAAAATCTTCCTAGAAGACTTACGACGCCTCATGTACAACAAAGAAACACTTCCGGATTGTCCCTTTGCGCACCTTCCCCAGCCGGCGACGCCTGCTGTGTCCATTAGCTGGTAGTGTTATTGAAAAATGGAACATATGGTGTTCATTTCATTTCATTTCGTTCGGCATCCACAACTTCCCCGGCTTCCATTCATGATTTGTCCATTTGTCTTAGTCCCCTTCGGACCTTGTACCGGAAGCGCTCGGGATGGCAACATTTCGGTCCGAGGGGTGTTGCGGCATCGATTTTGGGTTTCTTGCTAAAGCGCCGACGGTTCTGAGGCGCAAGAGTTTAGAATCCTCGCAACGCTTTCGGACTTTGGAACGGTTTCTGGTGTTCCGTTTCGGTCGCGCGAAACCGGAACACATAAATAACTGTTTCGAGATCACTTCCGGAGTGGCCAAGTCATCCGTGTGACTGCATAGTGGTACTCGGAGTGTACAATTTAGAAATGAAAACTAAAAACGTAAACTTTCATTATTTTTCAAATCATGTTTCGGGCCAAAATTTGCGATATACCTTCAAAAAAAAATAGGAGAGAATAAAAACTGGTAAACTGTTACATTTGACATAGGTTTTGACTTATTCGAAAGCAATAACCAATCCAGGTTTGTGATTGTTTAAAATATATAAATACACAAATGATTGTTTTAAATATTAGACAGGCAAATGGCATCGATTTATTATGAATTATTCGAAAATGTTGATAAATATTTATTAGAATCTTCATACAAATCTTGAGAGCGATCGATATGTCCAAGCATCTTATCCCACTGTGCGACTGCTCTCGCCATTCTATTTCCAGCATTAACTCCACACTGGCTACTTGGATAGCAACGAGGGTCACTCCACCGTGAATAGACATTGGAAGACATCCGTTTTTGTGGTCGAATGTATCGAAACAAAAGAGTTTCAAGAATGCACGGCGCACACACATAAATATACCAAGACATAAGACACGAAGGAAACGACATCATCGGTTCCTGTTGAAGATTTTGGAGCTGTAGAAGTTTCCCCGATAGATGCAGCGGGAAAAGATTGTCAATATAGTTCCATTGTTCCGTTACTGCCAGTAAGAGATGAGTTGGGTTTTTTTGTCTTTATCATGTGTCGGTACAGCATCTGCCACGCCGAGGACTACATTCCTGCACGATGAATGCAAACTTCAGGCGAAACTTGTGGCGTTAAAGCTGTTTGCCAACTCAACGACGAACAACACCATTTATCAGCCACCATCCGCCGGTAGCAGAGCTGGTGCATAATGTGGTACGTACTCTTCCACTGGGAACGAAATGAGATATGATTCCAATTCCAAAGCACCCAATTCACCCGGGCTCGCTTAAAACACTTCCTCACTCGGTTGCACTCGGTGAATGCGGCAGTGGTATGGGAACACGCTTTTTTCCAGCTCGAAGAGTATAAAACCTTCGGAAGTGCGCGTAGAACAGAATTCAGCGGTAGGGGATGCGGTGACTGCTGGGGGAAGAGAGGGGAGAAATCGCACGAGAAACGCTCGGATCCCAAACTCCAGAGACAGATTCCGTCCGTCAGGCGATAATAGCGAGAGTCCCGTAATACCGTGATTTAGTAGCGTGTGGTGATAGTTTTCCCACCACCCACCAGCCGCGAAGTTCGCATTTCACGAGTCGAAGCGCAACTTCTTCCGGGACGGAACCGGGAAAGGGCAGCATGTTTTTTTGTTATCCAAAAGAAGTTTTTTGTTTAAGTTCTTTAAAGTGAATGTTCTGAAGCCAGCGAAAGCTTAGTTATAAATTTCAATGTGCTCCCAGCGAAGCACAAGCCTTGGCAGCGCAGCAGTTGGTTGCGATGGAAGTAGTGAAGATTATTTTCCCATTTTAAACCATTCGATGAGGTACTTTTCCACCCAATTACCGGCATTAAATCAATGATCATTTGTTTTTGATCGCTCTTTCAACAGCTGGCCGGTGGTTTATAGTTGCTTCGCTTACAGCTTTCTAATCGTGTTCAGGCGAATCGATTCTATTTCAATTGCGCTCAGTTTCATGAAGAGGTGAGCATCGCTTGGTGCTGGTAGTTTCATTACTTTGCCTGCTGCCAAAAGGTTACACCACATGTTGCTGCACGGTTGCAATGGTTTTGCGTGAGATGCTAGCTTGAAAAAGTTCGTTTAACGAACGAATGCTCCGTTGAAGTACCCGTCGAGTTGTGTGGTTTCAAAATGAAGAAGAAATTCAATGTTTTAGGTTTTTTTTATAAAAGTGATTACGTTTTTTACATTTATTTCGCGTAGAAGAAAAGAAAATTTACTTCCTTTAATCGGTTCTCTAGAAGAATTTTAAGAGGGTTTTAAATTTTAGTTAAGCATGATTTTTTTTTTAATTTTTATTTGAGTGTGTCCAAAAATAATATTTAACTAAAAGTATTTTCTAACTCCTCATCATTCTCTATTCATTCGTGAATTTTATTGATAAGTACACTAGTACTTGTTGGATAAATATTGTTAACTTAATATCAATTGATACAAAAAAAAAATATTTGACTCAATTTTATAATCATTTTTATAATTATCTAATACAAATGAACGTGATAACGTGAAACTATGGGACTGCAGTTGACTGACTATAATATTTATTTTATTAATTTCATCCATGGACTACTACAATTTTATTAATTGTACATTGATAAAAACCATTATTTTATAAAAATATGTTGCCTGTCTCAAAAATTAGAGATCGAAATTCTCTCCATTACTTAATTTAAAATTTAGTAAAACGTTGAATTTACTGACCTGCGTAGAAGAAGAGTTTTTTAATTTTTAATAAAAATTTTAATGCAAATATTTTGGATTTT
>JXWZ01006637.1:0-38618 GCA_000956215.1 Anopheles farauti No. 4 | reverse complement strand
GGGATGCACCGCACTGTCAAACAACAATCAAAAGCGTCCCAAACGCTACCTGAATATTGCAAAACCCACATGATTGGTTTCAAAGCCTACTTGGCCGTTCAGTTTCGCCACAACCGGCGCGCGCCGCATAACAAGCGCATGCAAAACGCGGCATCGTTCGAAGGGTGACAGACACCGACGGCAAGAACCGAATTCAGCAATTGAAATAAATTAAATTTTATTGACCACCGCAATCCCCCGGCGGTGGCGACCGTTCCACGAGCCAGCCGGCAAACGGGGACGGTGTGTTTTATTCTATTTTTTATTTTGTTTCACAGCCTACCGCTGTTGTGTGTTTGACCGCGACTGCGTGCGGTTCACCAAGAATTTCCCAAATCAAACCTATCTAAGCACCATAAAACACAAAACGCGCGCCATCCATCATTGGGCGCTTGTGTGTGTATGTATAATACCGATCGAATTCAATCACAATTGCTGCGGCAACGGGCGCCATCCGCGGAATGCACAAAATTTCGTGCCGCCGGTACATATAAATCCATTTGCGCGACGGGGGGCCGTGATTCGCGTCGTAATCGCGTTTAAAATGCTCACAGCGCCCCCTCATCCCCCGCAGCGTTCCCGGGTGTCCGCTCTCGTGTGGGACATGAATCAAACAAAATCACCACACCCATTATGTTTATTGCCCATCAGTATCGCCCATCGCATCGCTCACATTCTCTCCTCGGGTGCGTCTGGTGCCACGTCTGCTACCAGTGCGGACCCTTCCCGGAACTCCCAGAGCTATCAAAATCAGATTTATTTCCTTATTATGATTCCAGCATTTCTTCGTCATCATCGTCGAGTGTACTACGGTTGCTGGATTGTGCAGCAAGAGTGTGTTGGTTCGTTTCACCTTGCAGGGCGGGGTTGGAGCAAGGGTTGCCCGTGAGGCGTCAAGTGAGCCGAGAGTAATTCAAGCGAAACAAAATGAGATGAAAAATTGATCCACTGAGTGCTCGGAGGAGGATTGTGCGGGGTGAGGGTGGGAGGTTGGACCGAACACAATAAAGCGACGAACGGTGTTAAATTTAGCTCTCGACTGAAACGCTAATGATCCAAATTTATTGCACTTTTTTTTCATTCCGTGCCATTCCCCGAAAGCTCTTCCGCGACTTTTTTTTACATTTTTTTTGTCATCTTCTATTTCTCTCTCGTGCACCCCCACACACACACACACACACACACAAATACTTTATAAGAAATCCCGCGTACAAATCCCACAGATTTTCCGGGCACCATTTTCCGCGTGATCCACGATCCCGTGCCACGTGTGGCATTCGCTGCCACCGCTAGGGCAAACCGAATGGTACGGAAAATGTGTCCTCGCTGCTTGAAGTTCTGCCAGCGCTTTTCTTCACCACCACCACCCATGCAAGCAGCCGAATTCCGAACGGTCGCTTTCCCCGGGCTGCATTTTCCACGCCACGTACGGGCACGTCCCGTAAGACAATGGAAATTTATGTCCGCCCGAACGTACGCGTCGCGCTCTGCTCGCCGTGCATGCAAATATGAAAACTTTCCCCGGGGTGAACGCTTTTCGGACAGGCAAGTGCGGGGGGGGCGGGGGGAGGGGAGGAGCTTCGCAAACGCGTTCGTAGGACAAGCGAAAGCGCGAAAGCTTTTGCGACGGAGCTCAAACATGTCGCGTTCGGCGAGACACCGCGGGTGCCGCGGGTTTGTTTGATGTGCAGCGCGGCTTGGGTCAATCGCGTGGAAAACCTCTTCATCCTTTGCCTAATCCGGGAACGGTGCGTTCGGTGGGGTTCGTTATATATGTATGCGTATTACAGCAGTATTCCGACAGTATTACATTCCTTTTTAACTGTCACGAAAACACAGTTTCTCTTCGCGAAGTATACAATGGTGGAAGGATTATATTTGAGTTGGTACACCAAAAAGGCGGTCATTTGAACTAGAAGGAAGTTGCAAGCCTTTCATCGGATAGAGCCGATCCGTCTGTGAAAACTATAGTATTATATCGCATTTGAATGAAGACAATTTGAGAGTCTTCCAATAAATAAATATTTGATCATGGTTCATTTCAACTCGATACGATATTTAAAAGCCTATATTGGCTTTTTGTCTTTGTGCGGCCATAGTAAGAAGGCAATGAATTTCTCACTGAATTCTAAATATTGTTTTAAACTTTTGTAGTTTAGTTTATATGAAAAAATTTTAATTTATATTTCAAGTTTTATTTTATCATTTAATTCAGACTCAAAATAGGTGTCAAATTATTTTAAAAAAATGAACTGATTTTTACTTGTTTTCATATCCAATCTCATTTCTTCCAAGATTTATCAGAAATGATTGAAAGTTTAAAAATATGTAAGAGTTTCAATTTATATTTGAAAACTTGCATTCTAATTTGTATTTTATTTATTTATGTTTTTAAACCTATTATAAAAAGTATATAATTTTAGAATTTTGATCTTTGATTGATTACATTTTGATTTTTTTGACAAGTATTTGATTTGGATGACAAGCAATAAAAGCACTAAATATACACGTATTCTTTCTCAGAAACACCAATCACTTTCTTAACTCGCACAATCTAACAAAGAGATGAATGTTTTGTTTGGCAAATGAACTCACGCATCGCAAGCACCATGACATGCATGATCGATTAAGACAAAACTACCGAATCTCGTGAACAGATTTCTTTTTTCCAACACAGCGACGTACGTGCTCATCACTCATTCCCCTATTATTCGCCAGTTTTGGTGCGCGCAACAAAACGAAATCGCCTCCATCTCGATCATTTATTTGCACTGTGCAAACAGCGATAAAATTAACGACCCCGCCTTGGGCAAAAGGAAGACAAAGCTATTCCCGGCAAATAAAAAAGAAAAATTTAGCAGACAAATTAAAAAGAAATTAAGAGACCCTGTTTGGAGCACCCGTCCAACTCATGGGCCAAAATGCTGCGCTCGCCGCTGCAGGTCCGGGAACCTATTAACCGCCTTCCTTGTCTTTCTGGCATGAGCGACGAGATCTTATCAATCATTCGGTGGGATCCTTCAGAAAAAGGGGCGCTCATTTCGTAGGCAGCTTTTCGGGAAAGTTTCACCGCTGCGTGTGTGGTCCCATCGCGATGACTAATCGGTTTCACTGCACACGAAAACGCTCGTGCATGTATTTGCTCCAAACTGGATGAATGATGGATGGCGCCTTGGGGTTCCATCTCCACATTTAAGTATAACTTGTTGTTTCAAGCTCTCTACAATTCTGCGATACCACTGATTGAACGAAGGCACAAAATGCAACACAGCACTGAATTCGACAGATTTCGTGCGATATTCAGCGAAAATGCACTCCATCGAATACTAATTGGCTCGAAATACGAGGAAAATTATTTTCAATAGGAATTTATCCTGAATGTGTGGGTGTATTTTGCTTCACTTCCTGCATCGCGTTCCTTTATACGTTCAAATTTGAATGTAATTTGCCCTTGACAAACATTTGATTCTCGAAATTGTAACTTCCCATTTAATGGAGTAGAAATATCACGAGCTGAAGTACATTCAAATACATTTCGTTAAATATATTTGAATATCCCTAACTTTTCACAGTAGTGCGATAGGGGGGAAAATGTTCAAACCATGCTTGCATTTAAATTTTGTAAAGACACTCATCGCATTTTTTGCAATTCCATTACCCGCCCTTTGTTCTTGTATAACATATTCTTGATTTATTAAAATTGTATCAAACTCTTAACAATGGATACAACTGCTCAAAGCGATTTCTTTCGACGAAATAGCGAATTTAGTTTGGCATTCAAATGAATGCTCCTAGAAAAAAGTTAATTCGAAAGTCTATCCCCTGGTTTCTAGCACATATTGGAATTCGGGAAATCTTGAACGCTAGAACCGAATCTAGTTTTTAAATTGGAAAAAATCAATTTTCCCCTTACAGCGCCGTAGAATGCAGTGTTAAACATCAGGGGAAAAAATTAAACTTCATCGGAGTACCATCTGCACGTGACATTAACACTAACGGTCAAATGCTTCTTTAATAGAATACTCCTTTGGGTCAAATCTTTGGGTGTCAATTGACATTTGTTAATCGATTTGATTGAACTTTTCAGGGAGATATGTGTTAGTTTTTTTTAATTTTTCTAATCATTCAGTTAGAATTCATGCCCTCCCGAAGCTAAAACTCGTTTTTCTGCTACGGGAAAAAATAGAATACAAAACACTTTAAAATATCATATTTTTTCGAGCAGATCGAGCAGCATCCGTAACATTTCTAAAATCACAAAATGTAATCCTTTTTTTAATTTATCTTTTTATTATGTCATATATTTAATTTCACACTTATACAGCATGCCATTTCGACAGCTCTTGTAAAGATATTTTCGATTTTATGGTAAATTCTGAACCTGCTGAAGCCGCACATGCTAAAAAATCATAAAAACAAGGCATGTAATCTTCACGTGAATAACTCTGGATTGCAAAAGTGTATTTTTGAATTTCAACCGACTATTAGTGTTAAAACTGAAACTTAACAGTAACTTCCAAGCAGGCAAGCAGCTTACGTAAAACGCTCAAGACTCTGCCTTCGTGGAAGAAAAATCGATCCTAAGGAACAACTTTCCATCAATTCTGAAACATAAGCATGCTTGCTGCTATTTTCGTGCCATTTTCAAGCGCTAAAGAACTTTCGGGCGAGAGTTTTGTTCAAGCTTTTTCTCTTGACAATGTGGAATACTTTAAAACCAATGATGCTAATGTAAAAGGCGTTACCTTCCGCTTTAGGTGGGCGAGCAGTGGGAAGTAAAATTTAAACCACTGTCAGTTCTTCGTTCTCGAAACCAGCTTCGACACGTATCACTTCTGCCGTATCAGTACGGAGGAACTTCACCGAACACACCGAAAACTAACACGACCGAAATTCATCCCGCCGGGATTGTTGCAAAGATGCACCAGCGCCGGATGCTCTCACGCTCACACGGCTCTACCCAGTAACTTCGGCTCCCCGGGGGGCATCTCGGGCCGGTACCGCCCGCACACTAAAAGGCACACCGAAGGATCAAGGATCTCGACAAAAACCTCCGCACAAAGATTTTCTGTTTTCGTATGTCCCCGCCCGGAGGTGGATTCGCACGCGTACGTTCCTCCCTGCCGCAGTGGAGTTGGCGGAATGGATGGATTGGATTAACCGGCAAAGTTCGCCGATAGACGACGACGACAACGATGTGGAGTGGAGCATCGCTGCCGCGACCCAGCAAACCATGTCTTCCGAGAGTTTATATGGGTTGAATAGATTGAATCCGACGTGCACTGCTGGGGAAGCGAACACAGGAAAAGCACATTTCGGGGGCACAAAAGTGTGTGCTCTAACGATCATAATGGAACAGGAATAATACCACTGATTCCTTGCACACGCAAAGCGCATCCAGCGCACGGTTTGGCAGGGAATACGGACATGGCTTAACGTTTGTGGAGCTACATGCGACGTGAATATTCCAACGGTTTAATGGTGCTTTATAATTTAAAATTGTAATTTGTCATACTTTGACGACTGAGCTCCGTATGACTATTCTTTATTTTTCGAATCAATTTGAAGTTTAATACTTTCAATCCGTTTTAATAAACATACGATTTCCTATTGTTCATTGTAACATTTATTGCCTTATAATTCGCAGCATAATCAGCTCTCGTCGGGCCATGGATTGAAATCAAAGGCAAAATATATTAGAAAAATGGAATTAGTATCAACGATAGCCCGAGCTGTTCTTAAGCAATAAATGTGTTTGTTACCTTCAATTACCTCAAATGAATGATCACCACACGTTTTATGAACTGTCTAAAACAATGGAAACTAAACTTTTTTTTTATTTGAAAACTTCCACTTAGAATAAGTTTCAAAATTCAGAAGAATATTCTGAGTATTTGGAAACAACTGGGAATCAAAGTAGACTAGAACTTGATAAAAGAAAAAACTTTGCTCACATCACAAGATCACAATCAGAACCACAACCGGATTAAAAAGATATTCTGGATAATTTTAACTAAAAACAAGCAGTGGAATTGGTATTTAATTTTCCCAAACTATGGGCAGCAAGTAAATACTGGCGAGTAAATCCACAAATATAGATAATGCAGTTACACTTGTCCAGTGTTATTTATAGCCTAACTTCCCGTATCCTGCTCTCGTGGGATTGCTTACGATTTAAAAACTTTCGCTTCAATCATCGCACGAAGGAGAAACACCGTGCAAACAACTTTATCCACCCAATTGGGTCCCGCCCCGCGATGAAACTAATGCTTCTCTTCTGAAGTCCGTCTAATGGCTCGCTCGAGCTGCTATCCGAGAGTTGTACGGTTGTACCATGAGAGCGCACAAGCAAGCAAGCGTTCCATCGATGGCAACAACAACAAAAAATCTGCGAAAACAACTCACAGCAAATCGAACTAGTGCTGGAAAATGATAAAAAGTCACTCGAGTAAAGTGAAACAATTGAAGCAATTGCGAGGGGCAAGGAAGGCGAGCAAAGTTTTGCGCTCCACTGCCCAGGATAGTGCGCAGCTTCCACGAAACCTCGCCACTACGGAGAAAAACTTTTCCAATTTTCACCGTGGCACCGCGCGCGCACACAGTTTACTTCCGTGCCCGAAATATCGGCTACGAAGGTCTTTAACAAAGCGTACCGCTGGAATGGCCCACCTTCCCGTCGGTTAAACGGCTGCTCGATGCGGTGCTTAACTGTGGCCGGTGCGGTGGATTATTAAAACAAACGCTATACCGGTGGTGGGGTGGTGGGCTGGGTGGCTGAAATTGAGCACCACCTCCGATGGCACACGTTTTGTTCATGGGACAAATTTTAAATTAATCTCATCCCCGATATTGAACCATTCGGTACGCCACGCTTTAATATCTGGCGTGTCGCGCACGTGGCTCATTAGTGGTTGACAAGCGACTAGAGCGAAGCTTAATAAACAGCGAGTGGTTTTGCATTGCAACGTTTTAAGTTTGGCGCAATCGATGACAAAGATAGTATGAAAATTAGAAGCAACGAACGATCTGGCCTTTTTTTGACTTAAAAATCGACAAAAACCCAAACAGTCATTCGTATGTTAGAATTCTTCCAAAGCCTGTTTCCAATTGTGCGTTCTCGATGCTACACAAGCAACTAATTTAGCAATTTCTCGCACAAACCGATGTTTAAAAGCACCTAAATTAATCTAATTTGATGTTTCACTCATCTCCCCCATCGTATCCACCGAAGCAGCCTCCATCCTAAGCGTCGCTCGCTGTTGTGCCCGGTCGCTCCGTTTGAAGCAACGAAACATCTTTATCAAATTGAATTCGGTCGCCAGTCAACCTTGTCCCGAAACTTTAAAGCCACCGCACCGTCAACGTACGGTCGCTTTTCGGTCCACACGGGGCGTAGCTGGCCCACCCTCCGCCCAAGGAAAATGTCTTCCAAACATGGCGTCTCCCCTCGCTCGCTCCTCGCTCCGTGCTTGGCCGGAGGCTATGTTGGGCGAAAATTAATTTTTCAAAAGTATGCACCTCATTAAACTTCGGCTTGCGGTGGCGGTGTGCTCGGTGCTTGTTCGCAGGAGTTTTCGCAAACCGGCTGCCCGAGGACCGACGGACCCGCCGACGGTTTTGGGCCCCCGGGGGGAGGGGGTAAGGGAAATTCCATAGATGTTCCCTAGATCCACGGCACGAGGCAGTTTGGAATTGAAAGCAGCAGGACGACAGGCCATCGGCTGCAGCATACCCGAACCGGCGTGTACATGCCTCCGTCCTTCGGGTTTCGACCACTCGCGGTGGTGGTGAAGTGTCCGAAACAGTGTGATAAATCGCTACTCAGCCTTCATGCGGCATGAAATTTGAGTAATTTGCACACTCTTTCTTTCTTCCGCTGCGGCAGTATGATTTCGAGTACCGTCTTCGAAGCGGACTGAGATGCACGAGATGATTTGATGAATTATCACGGCCTCGCTGCCCGTATCTATGCTCATCGGAGTGCGCATAACACACGGCATAGTACAGCCGTATACGGAATCCTGTTTAATTGAGTGAAAT
Organism: Anopheles farauti No. 4; assembly: GCA_000956215.1. NCBI lineage: Eukaryota > Metazoa > Arthropoda > Insecta > Diptera > Culicidae > Anopheles > Anopheles farauti No. 4. The sequence continues at coordinate 30,539 of JXWZ01006637.1, read as the reverse complement.
GAATGTATTTTATGTATGTCAATGAATAAATCAAGCCAGAGAAAATGAGGTAGCATAGTGAATGTTGTGCATTTAAGTTCTAGCAACTATCAAAGCTGCAATCTTTTACGTCACATTCAACTTAAAATCAAGTTATAATCACACTAAGATTTTACAAAAATAATTAGTTGCCTTTTTGTTCTATGGAGACTTTACAATTTTATGTAAAGTATTTTGTACTTATAATTCTGGTTAGAATAGTTTTCACAAAATATAGCTGCATCGTATTTTTTTTTCGCTTAGTAATGATTTCTATTAGGTTTTCCCACAGGCACAACGTTCAACATGACACATCTGCTTCAATTGCATTACTTCACTAACGCCTTGTCGAAAAATGTCCCGCAAGCTGTCGTTGCAGACGGGAAACTGAAGCAGCCCAGATGCCCATCAATTCCAATATAGCACTTGTCCGGGGCATAGTTTGGCCGTTGCCGTCGCCCTCGTCGGTTCGTCACCGGGGTAAAATTATTTACATGCAATAAAAACCATCGCTCGGCAGCCCCACCCGAGGCAGGAACTGTTTCCTACCACAACAGGCAGGCAACAACAACAAACCCTTCCCGCTTTCGGTAGTCCTCGATTTAGAAAAAAAAAAAATACATACACACTCACACATGAAAAATGGAATTTTTGTCTGCTTGTAAAAGCAAATCTGCTCCTACGTCGCCGGGAAACGACAAAGCGTGTGTGTGTGTGTTGTGTTGTGTTTTTCGTACGTGACGAGTGTTCGTGTCGGATGAAATTGATTAAAATCCCGGCAAGAAGCAGCACCCATCGTTGTAGGCAGGACGGTAGGAAGTGCAGAATGTCTTCATTCTCGTGCTGCGATGGAATGCAGGCTCCCACTGGTGGACGAAATATTGTTTCAAGGGGTGACGCACCATGCTGCAATGAAAACTGAAGACAAGCCTTTTGCCATCGCACCAAGGCAGTGTGCCAGATGCTGCACGGGTAGCAGGAGGTGTAGTGGCTCCCCTTTTCGGCCCGTAAACCGTACGAGATGTCATGTAATAGAGCGAAACAATGGCTCCGGCTACAGCACGGTGCCACAGAACGCCCACACAGAGGAGGATTATTATTGGATTTACCGAGCAGCGGCTACGTGCGATTATGCCTTTGATTGTTTCCTGCCGCAACATATTGCACGACTGTGGTGGGTGGTAGCATGCGGTGCTTATGCTTCGAATTTGAGCGAAATTTAAATTACCTCATCTCGGGGCAAAGCGTGATGATTGTGCTCGTTGCCAGCAACAGTACGGAAGTGAATGTAAATCTGGTGCGGATTAATGGTGGAGCTTACGGGTGGCGCCAGTAGTTTCTACTCTATTTTATCTCATCAGTGTTGGGGGATAATCGAGGTCTCCCGTGACGTAGTTGGATGATTAGAATTTAGTTTAAATTTATCATTTTTAGCAATTATTCCAACTGAAACGGTTTGTTGTATGTAATTAGATTTGAATTGCTTTCCGTAACTCACTCTTTTGTTAATATGGCTATGACTACAATGTGTTTATTTATTTCGTACCAAAAAGTACTAACTAGTACTAAAAGTAAAATACTCCTTGTTAGTAGCACAACGCCCAAATGAAGGCAATAAATGTGAATTTTAGGACATTCGATTCGTCCATAAACAGTGCATGAGACAATGCGATTTGTCGTCCTTAAACACATGACGACCAACCTAAACATGCAACGAGATTCTGCATAAACTGTCAAGAAAATATCAAACTAATTAACATACGTTTATTATTTATTAAACAAACACCAAGATTAAAAGCACTAAAAAGATAAATTCAAACAATTCCATACATGGTCAAAAAATTAAGCAGAGCAATAGAGAAAACGATTACACTTCAGCTGAATCATAAAGCTAGTGGAACGATGTTGTACTTATATCAGAAATGTTGATCTATTTAAATATTTTAAAATAAAAAAATAGCTCTTTTAACACATTAAGCATCGCGTGTTCCTATCAGAGTACTATGTCTCAGCGCTCGTTTTTATTTATTTTTATTTTCACTTGCGTAACTTTTCCATTTACTTCCCAAACTTTCTTCTATGCTTCACTCCGCTTTTACTACCTTGTCATCATTTTTGCTCCAAGCCCCATTCTACTCCTGCTCCTGGCAGCTCCCAAACAAGTAATCGTGAAACAAAATCTTAAGCCTCCATTAGTCGTACAGTCGGGAGTGTTTACGCGGTTGAAAACCAAAAAAAAAAAATTATCAACCCGGTGCGCGGCGCCTGCCGCCATTCAACCGCCATTGTTTTAGATTCCGTTCCTCTTGCTTCCGCAACAACTTGAATTACACATTCATTGGGTCGCGCGCGGCCGCAGCGTTCCACATCGTCATTCGCGACGACATCGTCGTCACCGACGTGAATTTGTGTTGCTTTATTACATTAACATAATTATGATAAATGAAAATGTTATTACCTACGCAAGCCTCTCGTGCCTTTCGGCGTCACCACCGTTTCCGTTGCCAGCACCGGTTACCTACCTAGGACCAACCAACACGTAAACACGGAACCACCGCGCACATCCTCGCCTGTAAAGACCCACGAAAGTTGGCGGATTTAATGTGGCTTTATCTTAATAGGACCGAATCTCTCTACGGGGCACGGATGTTGGCATGCCGGTGACGTTTAGAGTTTGGAGCAGCGTTCGCCGCGAGATACACGGTTCCGCGAAGGTTTCCGCACGGGCCGTAGTTTTTGTAGGGGTAAGCCATGCAGAAGAAAAACATAAACTTTCATTTCACTCTACTCGGAAATCTTCAATTTTCTGGCCCCCTTTGGGAGGGCTTCTGTGGTCGGTTTCCTGAGCTCTGGCACGATTGGTCAGTGGGAATGAACCAGGTGTCGATACCGAAGCATATCAGCAAACTGATATAATACAATAAATTTTAATATACAACAAATGTTTACATCTTTTACTTATATTTTGCAATTGGAATTTGGAATTTGAAAATTTGATTTTTATTTCGAATGAACAAAATATCTTATAGTAATAATCAATCCAGAGAATCCGAGAGTCTTGCGTGCTGTACGGTAATCCAGTATAAACTCAACTATTTTCGAATGATGTAGCTTCTACGCCTTAATTTTTTAGTTTCTCACGTATCTTGCATTTTTTTTGCATTTATAGTATTTAGAAATATAGCGTTCCCAGAGTAATATTTGTAAAAAAAGTTTAAAACAACATTCAAAATTTCATTGACACATATTTTATTTCACCATTCCCGCATAAAAACCCTGCTTATCACAGCGATAAAGAGTCGCATTTTATGCAGGGCCAACAGCGTGGTGAAAATGTTTAAATAAACCCCTTTAAAAAAAAAACTACCTACCGGACCACAAAAGTGGCCACATTATTCATCCGTTAATCTACCCGTGGGCAAATAAATTTTTGGTGACCTTTCCACCGGCCGCAACGAAAGAAATGCGCGGCGCAGACAAACGGAACGCGAAAAGGGTGAAACGGGGACGAATTTATTTAGCGCTCCCGCAGGAATAAAAGGAGAAGGAACGTTTCCGTTTAATAAAAGATGAGTGAAGCATTTTTTTTTTGTTGCTGTTGTTGCGGTTTTCAATAAGCTCTCAATGCGCTTTTTTATAGTGCTAATTTTTTCTTCTTATGTTTGCCCCATTATTCGTCATACAAATTATAATACCCATCTGCTTTATTATTACAATACCTAGAGCTGGTGGTTTAGTTGATAATTTCAATTTCAAACCAAACAGATCCAGAATACGCTGTTCACTTCAATGGAATACGCGCTTTCCATGACTCAACAAAACCTGCGGAGCTTCTGCCTATGCACAGCCGGCATGCACGTAATGCAATTAAGTTTGTCCTGGGTACATTATTATGTGCACTTACAACAGAGCCACTGCAATCCCGCTCGCGCCAAAGATGTACAGAAAGTAGCATAAATCGAAGAGAATAAAAAACGTTTAAAAAATATACACACTAAACACATCAAGTAGCAACCCATCTTTCTCGCCAGCGCTCGGACCGGGGCGAGTTATTTCCTTTGTACCATAAATTCTTAACACGTTTTTCATTTACCGTGCTGCAGACGGCGAGCGAACGAGGGCACGTTTCGCGGCAATATCTGCCCGGCACGTCTGCCGTTTCCACACGATGCAAAACCCGAGAGCGAAAGCGAAGGCGCACAGAATGCAATACAATTCCGCGCGGGGCTGTCGTAGTTGTCGCGCTGGAACGCCAGCAATAGGGCAGGATTTCAGTTTTTTTGCGTACACACCCGTAGACAACGATTATTATTATTATTAGGGAGGAGGATGAGATTTGACTCTGTAAGTGAATCGTAAGAAATGTATGTTTTCACACGGCCCTGAAGTATCTCGCCTCGGACCCTTTTTGTACTGGGAAGGACAACGACAAAGAGATAGTTTGACAACAACAAAAAATAACAAAACGCTTTCAACCTTGCTCTAGGTGATTTTTTTTTTCAAAACATGCTCGTATTTTTCTGTACACTATCAAGTAATGGCAGCTTTTATGATCGCGGGTGAATCCGGTTTGAAATCCTTTTCTTGTAGCCATTTTGTTGGACTGCACATTTGGCCGACAGTTCGAAATGATGCACCAGTGGAACATCGGCAAAATATGGGTGAAAATTTAACCACATCTTCTAAGTATATTTTCGTGAACTTTTTTTTAGTTGTTAGTAGTATTAAAATTAAGTATTAAAATTAGAAAAATAATCGCAGATGTATGAATTTTATTACAATGTTATTAGTAATATTAGTAATGGTAATGATAGCAGCAGTTTGATTTTTAAATTTTTCGAAAAACAGTTATTTTGAAATAAAACATAAAAACACATTTCATTTTCCGAACGAGAACGTTATTATTTTCTCAGGATTGTAACACCAGAAGTACTCAAGGGAGTACGGTATGTTAATGTTATGACATGCACTTCTTTACGACCTTGATGAGAAGCCCTTTCTGCTTCCATCGTAGAACTTCAGTGTTATTCACATTCACGTTCGCCTTTATGACGTTTTTCAGTGCGTTCCAGTGGGGTTGAGTAAAAAATCTCACCACCTCCCACTGGTGGTCTGGCGCTGATTCGGTCCGCGAATGAACAACACGAGCGAAGTTGGCGCTGAACTTGAGACAGATTTTTGCTTCCAGACTGGTGCATGTCGTAAAACCCACCAGAGAGCAATGAAAGCTTTAGCGCTGGACGGCTGTGGGCCAGCGTCAATGGTGCACGATGGCAAGATTATCGTCTCGCTGCATCGGGATATTATTCTAATGGAGATGAAGCAACTTTTATTCAATAATAAATGCACGTTGTCGGTGCATCGTGATGGTGATGAACGGAGTCATGAGATGTGTCATGCTTTACTTTGTGATAATAACTGCCACTTTGTGTAGGGTAAAATCTGTTTAGTTTATGTTTCGGATGCAAATCTACACATGAACAAAACAAACGTACCACAACGCAACAGAAAAGGTAAATTGTTTTAATAGAAACCTCACCTCGAAACCGGTGCAAATAAGCAACTTCGCAGGTGCAGCAGACAAAGTAGACCAACAAAACATAACGAAAACATAATCCCTCCAGCACCGGACCGATGAGATTGAACGGTAATCTCCCTTTTTTTTTAATTTCCATTCGCAAAACGGAAGCACCAAAAATGAGACAAACAAAATCCGATCCGGTTTGCTTGACGAGCAGCGCAATTGAGCATCGTTTTTAATTTATTTAAAATCCAAACAAGTAGCTTCACCGAACGCACGATGCTCAGCGAAATGTGGCTGCATGTTTGATGAATTTCAATTGTGCATACGCTGCTTCGATGATGCTCCGAGCGTAAAAAAGGCCTATAAATAAAGTATAAAACATTTCGAGTTTGGTATACCCTCATGTTCAAAGCATAGTTCGAACAAAAATGTTTTACCCAATTTTTGCAATGTGCTGAATATTTTTATCATTTAATAGTACTATAATTACAAATTATTCAAAACTATCTCCTATTCGAGTAATTCCTTATGAAAAAGCTGATCATCCTCATTTATTTTTAACATGTTATTAACACATGTTCAACACTCATATTTATATTGAATTGAAAATCCTTCAAAAAGAAAAAAAGCTATACAAATGCATACCTTCTCCAACGATGCCACTGCGCTACCAGCTTGAAATCTGCAACTACATATGGTCATCAGGTTTTATACGAACACCACTGCTCTTAACTTTTCCCTGACGTGAACCAGCTTCGAAAGGCTCTTTCATGGCTCTCGCAAACGTTCTTCTGGCCAAGTCGAGACGTCGTCCGGTAAAGTCTACCGACGATGCAAGCAAAGCTCACTAGACCACTTTTTTGCCACCATGCGCTGGACGCTCAGATGCCGTACCGATGCCTTCGACCGGATCGTTCAGGAGCTGCTCGTTTTACACTTCCCCACGACGGCTTCAACGGCTGTGTTTGCTTGCTTCTACAAATCGACACCAGCGAACCGAAGCAAACGGTCCTGTCTATCCTTTCGGCCGCCTGGTTCACACTTTTGTTGCACACCGGTTTTGAATTAAATCACACAAACTTTCCCCCGCAGCCGGCACGTGGAACGCACGGTACAAACGTGTCGGTCATTTTTGCAAAAGGTGGTGTTTTTTTATGTTTAAGTGCTGTCTTCCTTTTCAAAAAAAAACCCTCGCTACTCTTCGTTTAGTGGGAAGGTGAAATCTCTATGTGGAGTGGAATAAAAACGATCACGTAAAGTGTGGAATTCAATTCCCCGCTTTCTGGGGCAAGTTTTCATTCAGAATGAAACATTCTTGGTTACGAGGTTTCGAGAACAAAAAAAAAACCGATGGACGACTTACTTTGCGGGACTTAGTGTAACGAAACACTGGAGCAACTGCTGGAGCCCGGAGTCCTTTGTGCAACTTTCACCTCGAGTAACGCAAACTGGTGAGAGAGAGAAAAAAACAATACCAGTTCTAGAAAGTATCACCCTCCTTAGAATCAAACGTCAAACACCCCCACCCTCGGCTTTATCAACACGAGCCCAAGTTGAAATCTATTTAACAAAAATGCTCTCTCCGTTGAAACCCCTTTCGCCTTGCCGTTCGTAAATTCGCTTTCACAACAGAAAAGAGTTTGCTCGCGTTCGCCATCGTCTTTCGCGCGGTGGTGGGCAGCAAATAACTTAAAATGGAAACCAAAACTTTGCTGCCGGGCAAACAAACGCCCGCCCGCCCGCCCGCCGTCGCGAACGCTCCAACCCGGAATGGAGCGCTCCGATAATGCCGGAAGATAAATGATGCGCTCGCTACACCTTCGGAGCGTCTTCCGCGTCCGGCGACGCCGCTCCCGGTCACCGTTTTTTGCCAAAGCCACTTCGAAGACGGGGCCGGGCTAGCGTTTTTGGCAAAATAAACAGCACATAAAATTTTATGGATTTTTGATGAAATTAATTAATTTTCAATTAGTTACTTGATCCTTCGCCGTCGACGGCGCCTGGCTTGTGGTTCCGAGCGGGCTTCCGCTGCGAAATGCCCCCCACCACCCAAGCGAAAGGAAACGTGACGAAGATGTTTCCGCATATTGCAAAACTTCTGCCAGTTCTGCTTTCGATTGTGCCCGCGCCCAAGCCGGATGGGGGCCGTGCCGTACCGTGCAGCAGAAGACAGGAAGCGAAATTATGCTCAAACAACAGTCGTTTGCAGCGTAGGCTCCCGGTTTCGGAAACCGGAACACCCTTCACCACCGACGGGGAAAGGGAACGTTTGTTTCGAACCGGGGTAAAATGCAAAATGTTTTGTTTTTCTACAAAATTGCATCCCAAGCCAGGCGGGTTTAAAGCAGTGCAGTGGCTATATGCCGGATATGGCGCTTGTCTTGGCTGCAGCTCTCCTTTAGCTGACAGCCAACACCGATGCGATGCGAAGATGCGACTTTTTGCGACGCATCGCCAAGCGAAAGGCGCCAGAGAGAATTTTTCATCATAGGAAGCTGCTTCGGAGCGAGAGTGGTTGCTTTGCAAATTTGATGCGACCAGGTGCACAGTGGGTCGCGCTTGTGGACAAAAATTGTTGTGGCGAAATACATCTGTGTTGTTTGTAAACAAAATTAAAACAAGGAAAAGTTTATGTCATTTTCATTTTTTACTACCTTTTTTGCTAGAAGGCTAATTAGGCAGCAGTCTCGCAACCTCTCCGACAAGATAAGTTTGATAAGGGAGCTCTTGAAGTCGAAAATGTCTTATCTACGTCAAACTAATATTATTCTATATTTTGTTACTTTTAAACTAAATCATAAAATATTTTCGGAGAATCTTTGCATAAAATTGTTTTTCCTTTTTTCAAACTAATCTACAATTGAGATGAATACGACCTGTTCTTTTTTTTACCTGTTTATTTGTTCGAATGTGACTAATAGAGTCCTAGTTTTAGTTTTCCCAGGTGTCTGCTGCCAGAACGACTCCTAATGACTTAAAATCATTAGCAAAATGATCATCAGGATAAATCAATAAATTAATCTATAAATCATCAGAAGAGTTAAAATCGATAAAATCTACAGCATAAAACAATTTTTTGTTTTGATATATTTGATTTATTTTCATTTGAGCTAATTTGTTCTTTGTTCATCGCACAGTGCAGCGTCAGTGGATGGCTTAGCCAACCTCTAGCACAAACTAACACACCGGACACAGACAAAACCAGGGAGGAAATGTCTCCAGTACACAACACGAAAATGCAAATCATGATGCTTCTCATTCGAATCCGGCGATGGCAGAATCCGATGGAAATGAGTACTACGAGTGCGGGTGGGGTGGGAATAGGGGGAGGGGAAGCTGGCCTCCTCCTGTTCACTTCAACGCGCGCGCTCCTGTGCGAAGGCGCGTGGGCGTTGGACAAAGTATCCAACATACAGCAAATAACTGACACGCTCACCGACACCAAGATGTTGTTCCTTTTTCAACGAGCTCCAGTGCAGATAATGCATATTAGGGTGTTTTATTTTATTTGTGCACTGGCTTCGTTCGTTTGCATGAGCTTCGTTTGGGACAAAGTTTGCCGCAACGGGCGAATTAATTTCTGCAAACATCAAACCCTGAAAGCAAAACCATCCACGTGATGGTTAAAGAATCATATTCGGTGCAAACCGAGGCAACGCCCATCAACATGTTTCGCGATTAACTTTCCTTCCCATCGGCACGCAAAGCATTACAATCTAATCGGCGTTGGTACGGTTTATTTTTCCTGACAGATGAATCCATCCCGGTCCAGGTCCAGGATGGAACTGGAGCACTCACATTTATGTTGAACTGCACCGCCGGACTGCCGGGCAGCAAATTTGCACTGACGGGTACTTTACAGAATTTGAATAATTCATCAGTATGCTCCATTTCAATGAAACACGCGCCGGCTAATTGCAGCAACATCGCCGGCGCCGCACCTCCCGCAATCCTTTTTACATCCCACCGTTTATGCATTTGATGTGCTGAAGAGTTGTTGATGCTCAGTAACGGTGCATGCGCGGCTCTTTAAAGATGTTGCCGCACTCCATGCGATTCGTTTGCAGTGAACCGTTTGATTCCGCAGGCTCGTTTAAAGTGGGAAATCAAGCAGGACTAACAAAATTTAACAATTTTATATTGAATTTCACAGCGGGTATAGTGTGCTAACGCATAGCTTTTGTTCCTTCATTTCCTATTCATGGGGTTCAAGCGATGTTTGCTTTGATCATTTCCAATTTAAAGGCAAATAAAAATCATTCACATGATAATACATTAATGATGGGATAAGTTGTTAACTTAATTAGCATCTATAAGAGCAGTGTGCTTTGAATATTGTAAAATTGGAATGGATATGGGAAAATTATCTTTTTCGTTACAATAATTTTCCTTTTTTTTTATCAAAAAATGGATTCTTTTATACAACATTTTTTCATTTTTTAAACGGTATTTACGGTTGATATAGCCGTATTGACTCAGGACATTTTCGTCCTGTAGATTGGCCTACTCGGCTAAAGAGTTGTGAATTTATTATTGTTGTAGTTAAAACATTTTAAACCATTTGTCTCTAAAACACACTCAAAGCGAAAATAAAACTAACGCGAGACGCAAGCTGGAAACATTAAAATTTTTTATTCAGTATTATTTCATAAATTCCTGATCATTTTCCATTGCAAACTGCAGCTTATTCTATTGCCATCATCTCAATGTCTGTACTAAATTTTAACTCATATTTCAAACTCATTACCTTTATTACCGTAAACTCTTCAATGCAAACATTGTGTTTGTTGTAAAAGAATTGCCCCTGAAACCCCGCCAGTAAAACCTCTTCCGATGGAATGAACCATGCTGCGATGAAAACGGTGCTATAAAAACCTTCCGCGTGCGAAGAAACATATTCGAAAAATCGTAACACACATTCTTTTATACGGGCGATAGCGATAAATTTTATTGCATGCTCGAATTTGATGCGTTTGACGTGCTGCTGCTGTTGCTGCTGTCGCTTCTTCTGTAACAAAAGCCATCCATAGCTGATAGCAGGTTAGGTTGTGTAAAACAAAAAAAAAGCCTCCGTCACACGCGCGCACTAATCGGACTAATTCCAAATTTATTGCAATCGCGCACTTCGCACACCATCTTGTTAAGCCGGATTTAATCGTTGCCCCTCCCGGTCGCGCCGGTGCTGAGGATCCGCAGCGGAATCGACCCCGGAACCCGAACGCAGAACGCGAAGCCCCCGAACCATTAAATCCAATTAATAAACCAACTTTTCCAATGGCGAAGGCGAAGAGTGGAGGGCACACGAGAGGTAGCCCCATTGATTGTTAATATCGCTGGAGGTCCTACGCGCGCTCGCATCGACCGGGCGCGCCAACAGCGTTGGCTGGTTGAACCAGTTTCTGTGGGACGATAAAAATTAATTTAATTATCTTATTTCCCGTCTCGCCTCGCCGGAGCTGTGCGGAAAGCCACCCAGCGAACCCAATCGGGAACGGTGCGGCGGTTCGGTCGACGACATAAGATCCCTTCGGCCGATACCGGGCGGTCGGGGAGAAGGGAACGGCGGGGAATTACAAACCGCACTGAAATTGAGATTATTGAGGATGTTGGAATGGGTCATAAATGGGAGAATTATCAGCGATTGCTTCGACCAAGCGCCCAGAACCGGTGCTGAAAACCCGTGCATACGTGTTGCGAATGCGACCGAATCCTGGTCCCGTCACGCAAATTCTTACTTATTGCATTGACTACGAGACGGGGTGGCCCTTAATTGCTGCACCTTATTAACGTTCCCTGTTAAACGCGAGCAATGATCGATTAATGTAGCAGACGCGCAGAATCCTTAATTCCCTGCAAATAGTCGTCGCGAAAAGTCCCTTCGCGAACAGTGCTTCAACTCAGCGACGTCGTGCCGAACGGGGCAACAACACAAACCCACCCAACAAAGGTGTGATAATTGCTAAGGATGTTAGGAAGTATCGGCGGGTCCGATCTAAGCACCGGTTTTCGGGGCGTGAATGCCGTAACAGTCGAAAAATATCTCATGCGAACCACAAAATGGGTTCCACCTTCTTTTGCACCTCGACAGGCAGCGTGTGGAACAGGTTTAATAACAGGTCGAACCGGCGAACGTCTCCGTAATCTCCCTGGAGATGATGGATTAGGCACGCAGCGGACGTAGCTGTCATATCGCTATCTTTGAGGATCGTTTTTAATTTTTCTGTGTTGTTTTTTTTTTTTATTAAAGGTTCTTCTCCCCGATCGCCTCCGGAAGGACTTCTTTTTACCACCGTTAAGAAGCTGGCCTGTTTTCAAAGCCACGGTTTGATCGCCCGACTCGATCGCCGAGGATCTGCGTGTGATCTTGGTGGCCCTACAGCCACTTTCTTGGACGATGTTGCCCATCTTCGCGATACGGATCACGGACGACACGGTTTGGGAAGGTTCGCCACGCCCTTACTTGCAGATCGTGTGATCCGTTGAGAGTTATCTTTCCAACATTCGCGCACAGTTTTCGGTAAATTTATGCTCATTTAACGCAGGCGATTCGACTTTTTTTTTTTGGCAAACGCTTCAAAATGCAAAGCGTAACCAAACGCTTACACTTGTGCGTACGAGATGTAGAACATTGGCGCAACATAGCGCAGCCCGAAACCACAGCGTTTTAATGAATACGAAATTCAACTCCGCTTTTGAGAAAATAAATCCCAAGAGGACCGTTTTTTTACTTGTGTTTTTTTCGCATTTTTCATCGGTGCGCTTTAGTTTCATTCATGCCCGTTGTATTATTTTCCTTCCTTGCCATCCCGCCTGAGAAGACGCCGAAGAACATGGTCGTTTCGTGTAGGACGTTTTCTTGCTTCGTTTTATTTCTTCCGGCTAATCTACTGCCATTACACTGTTGTAGTCGCATGCTGCTGTTGCTACTGGTTGTGACACTTGCTAATTTCTTTACAATGTTTGTCCCCAACCTTTGGTCGTTTTATTTTTCGTTCGCAGTTTCCAATCCGGCAGCCCAGGTAGTAAGCAGTGGAAGTTGAACATTTGCAAACCCAACGTTCGTTTTAAGCGCTCCTGTCACAGGGACACGGTGCTGGTGCTGGCGGTGGTGCAGAAATAGAAATTAATTCTCGGTACATTCGAAACGCAACTCGAAACTTCGCCCCGTGGACAAGCAGCTCCGAGTTGAAGTGAAGTGCTACCTCGGTGGTACGACCGATAAATAACTCAACGGCACAACGTGCTCAACTTTCAATTTACTCACGACACGGCGGTCGGTGCCGTGGTCTGAGGGGCGTGGAGGGGTGAAAAAGTTTGGACAGGAACATTTTCGGCCGGTTTTACTCCCGCACCTGCAGAAAACGCGCCGCTGGTGGGAGTTTTATTTTGAGACTAAAAATTGAAAAGTTTTGTTTGCCGCGAACACTTCGGCGAACGTAGAACCCCGGGAGCGAAGTGGTGTGTGTGTGTTTTTTTTTTTGGGGAGAGGGGAGGGGGAAATTTAGTTTCAATTAGCAAATTTGTTCGAACTGCTCGTTATGTGCTGTTAATTTGCGTCGCTATTGATTTATGAATATTTTTTAACGCGCGATATATTGTTGCATTTGTTTAAAATATGTTCGCTTATTGCCCTCGATCTATTTCTTTTTGTGTGGAACAATATTTCCGCAAATTTAGTATGCATTTTTTAAGACTTAATTTTATGTCTTTTTATAAGTTTTATACGCTTTATAACGAAAGGCCCCAAAACTATGATAGAAATATAGTGACCAGAAAAATATGGAAAACGATTAAATAAAGAATCGCGTAAAGAGACAATTACGTCTGAACCAGGAGCTCGTAAAAAAATGAAAATAAAAAAGAAATCTTCGCACCTGTATACGACACCAAATAAAATTAATCCAATGGTGCAAAATGGATTTAAAAAATCCATCAACGAGTGCATTGTCCAATCCGTTTACCCAGCGGTCGAAAATGCGCAAATTTCGTTGGAAAACCCGGCCCAAACTTGACTCACCGCTGTCGTTAACTCCATTAGCCTAATTGAAAATGCTGCCGGGCGCACAAATTTACCACCGGTCGCTAAATTTTGGTTTGTGCGTGCGGTTTTTTTTTTATCTTCTCAATATTCCAACCGATGCCCTATGTCGCTGCGAGACACGATGTGGAAACTCCACCACGGAGTGCATTTTTGCAGAAAATTTGCTGATGGGTTTAGGCGGTGAAAAAAAAACGGCCACAATGACGAGAAAAAAAAGTTTCCCCCCACCCGTTCGACCATCACGGGATAATAATGTGTCAGCATTTTCAATTTTCCCTCCACCCGAAACCGGTCGGACGCGATGACAGGGAAGAGCATTTGCGATTGAAATTATGAAAAATTCACCACACGCGCACCTGAGTTGTGTGTGTTTGTGTTCGTTGGAGGTGAAGGTGGTGGTGCCATCCAAGGTGGCGGTGGAATATTTTTAAGCTAATAATAAATGCTAACAACGGCACGTATTCATTCTTTCGTTCCCGAGACGGCGGCGATAACGATCGGCCGCCATCTTCCGGGCGGGGCGTGAAGCGCTGAGTGCCAACTGCCGAGTGGATCGCTGCCACTTTATATGCAGATGGCGAAAATGGCACAAGAAAAATAACACTCACTTAGGATGGCGGGGCGCGAGTGCAAAGAAAAAAGCGTGTCCAGCTCCAGAAACAAGCACCCACGTCGCGGAACACCACGCTGCAGGCGGAAAGTCACGGGATGGTCGGTACCGGATGCACTATCCCCGGCTCAGCGGCTAAGGAACCTTTCGGGCAGGTCCCGGGAACCTCCAGACGGTCTGGCAAGACCCGCGCGCTCGGGGCAAAGTGAAAATTTCCTATTCCGAGTGCTTAGAACAAATCACTTCCGTTGGCCCGACTTTATGCCTCCCGCTGTCGAGCGTTTCGGCTAGTGTGGCACCAACTACCAAGGACTCTGGATCACTTCTGGCGGTGCGCGCAAAGGTGGTAAGGATGAAAAACTAGTGACCGGAATAGATGATGAGCTGTTGTTTTTTTTTATTTGTAGCTTCCTTTCCCTCAAAACTGGAGTCACGCGGCAGACGAATCGCGGTTTGTCTTTGAGGAGCAGTGGTTCCGGGGAAGAAAGAAGTTTGCTGCATACATGCATGCCACTACCGCTGCTGCTCCTGACAGAAGCAAGGGCAGGAGAAAGGAACGTTCAAAAGGGGGTAGGAATGCAGCAAACATTTGCACTTCCCCGGGCTGCTTTGATGTGGTGGCGAATCTCGGTTTCCCCTCGGAACTGCACTGCAATCGTTTATCGTTTATTTATTTTGCTCTGTCATAAACATTTGCAAAATGTATTGCGCTTTCTCGGGCTGCTCTTGTTGTGGTCCACAGCTGGATGTTACCGGTCTCGTTTGATATTGTGCACCATCTAAAGCGTTCCACTTATCCGAATTAATCCTCAAACAGTGCTGGTCCGGATTGTTTTTTAAGCCACTCTGAGTATTCTATTGACTTGCTCGGTTGCATGCTACACACGAGCTCTCGACCCTCTTTTTCCAATGAATAATTCTAATATTCCAGGGCACAAAATGGTTCTTTTTAAACATGCAAATCTGCATTGGTAAATAATTTCATTACACACCGATCCACGTACCAGGAGTATCAAAGTTGTGCCTGCGAACCCAAAATCACATCTCACGCGTCGTGGTGTTTCGGAAAACAAAGTGTCCAACGCCGTCCATCCCGCCGCTGCTGTCCACCGCTGGTGCAATGCATGTCAACGAGATTATCGGATCGTTTCGGTAAATACTGCTCACGTATGCTGCAGCGTTCTTCCCTCCCCGGGGAGAGTACGCGAGCGAGAAACATCGGGTTCGATGAAGCTGTAACCGATTCCAAATTCATGCGATTTATTTGTCGCAACCTTGTCGAACCGCTGGGCTTGGATCGAACAACAAAAGCGGTACGGCGGAGCACGAGGGAGGAAATTGGTCTGGTTTTGGACTCGCGCTATCGTACCGGCGCACTGATGGGAAGTTGCAATAGAGTTAGGAACATTCTCGATATGGTAGGACAAAATGTTTACTGTCAAAATATCGTTTGCTTGTTTTCCACGAAATATCCCAATCATTTCCCACGCGCACTGGAAACTGTTCCGTTCAATCTGTTAGATTTCGCTCTAGTTTTAAAACATTCATTTTACACGACCGGCTGCCCTTTTTGTTTAAATTTACTAGATTTAACGCTTACATTGACGGAATTGTGTCAATTCGTGTGAATTGTGTGATTTTAAGTAAATATGATGTAAAACAAAAATTCTTCCTTTAGCTTAAAGAATGTTATTTATTAAATTTTCACATTCTTCTATGATTTTTGTTGCTTGGACTTTAGGAAGAAAAATAATACCAGTGCAACGCAGTACATACATTTAGGCGCTTTTCCATTTAAATTCTAATCCCATGTCATTGTGCATCCTAATTCTAATTTCTAATTTTATTGCAAATACGTTGTTCTTTTCGAATCGTATAATTACGATACTCGTATATGCATCTTATTGTCTTATTATCATATTATGTATATACATCTTATATACATTTTATTATTATCACTCAACTTCCATCAAGCGTTTAAAAATATTTCAGTTTTTATTATTAGCAATTTTCAAACAATCAAACATCAACTAATAATATGGTTTTGAACTCATTGTTAAGCATAAAATTCCCACCCTTTGTTGCGTGTTCAACAATTTTAGAAGCGTTCTCATAGTGCACAACCTTCCTGTTATACGGCCAGCCCCTTTTCTATCGTACCGTGTGGCCGAGTGTTTACTGCGCCCAGTGCATTTGTTTGCATTTGTTTTGCGTGTCGACCACCGATCCTGAAGGCCAAACCAACAGGAACCGGTGATTGATGGCGCTTCGTGCGTTCGTGTGCTTTTCACTCTACCACAGCGTTCCTCCCAACATCATCGTGCACCCAACCCGGACAATGGGTCGGAAACACCCATGGGGCGTGGAAACCCGGGGAACCAAACGTACGGCCCAGCTATACGAACAATTCAAACAACTGCCAAACCGTGCAGTGTTCGGCCCAACCGATCCAATTTTACACCACCCTGAGCGATACCAGAATCTGTCGAATCGGAAATCGGGTGGGCCGGGTGCGATAACCGTGCAGTGCAATGTCGACTGAGAACCGACCGATAAACCCCACAAGTACAGACTACGACCTGTACGTTGTACAGTGTCACTCGCTCCCCCAAACAACGCACACGCCCGACCACAACAGGTCGTGTGGAAACCGATGGAAGTCGGTAGATTTGATTTAATTTTTAATTCACACCTCCCACACCGGGCACTGATTGTTTTTCCTGCCCGAGTGACAACGAACAGGATACTGCTGATGCACCTGGAGCGTACGGAGCAGAAGAGGCGTTGAGGATGTGACTGTTGATTTTGATGTTCCTCATTTGCAAGCGGAATTGTAACACCTGCGTACATGACTCGATGGGCCGCGTTGGGCTCGACAACTGCACTCAAGCTGTTAAGTATGCAGTGGTGGGAACGGCAGTCGATTGAAATGATTGGTTGATGGCTGGAGTATCGCTTGCTTTGAAGTGCGAACGATTAATGATTGACTTTCAGCCAGATACCTGTTGTACGTGCTGAAGGATTGATTGAGTTGACGTGTTACTTGTGACTTGTGTAGCGAAATTTTAATCGATATTAACTAAAAAAAATCTGTACAAAAGGGAGAAGGTTGTCGCTCGGACAACAGAATCCAGAAAGCTTGGAATAAAATCTACCAACAGTCAGGACAGAAAAAATAGAACTGTTCTAATATGGTTGTACTAATAAAGCGGTGAGTTACCCTTGTGTTTTAACGAGTTTAGGATAATTTAAAATAATTAATAAAAAAAAATTAAACAAAAATCTTTCTGATGAATGTTTCTGCTTGTATGCTTCTCGTACACTGACTACGCAGCTACAGGTATAAACACTGCAATTATTTGCCTAATCAAACCCTAACAAGTACACCAACGGAAGCAAGGGTACGGCTCAAATTTACCTGCAATTTGTGTGGAGTCCTTTTCCATCCTGCCGGCTCAGGTGTCGGCTCTGGTACCGGGGCGGGCGTCATAAAAAGAAAACGATCCTTATCCAATCCAGCCACACAGCCCTTTAGCACACGGAAATGTCGTCAACGGCTCAACAGGATGCCTTTCGTACAAAGTGTAAAGCCCGCACCGGGGAATTGTGGGCTGCAAAACCATCAATTTGGAGCATTAATGCAGCCGAGGCGCGCTCGTACTATGAGTCGTAAAAATATTATTTATTTCCACGCGCGCACAGTCATGTGCTCGCGGGCTCGAAACACCTCTTGAAAGCCCGGAAAGGGCGCCGGTGTGTGTATGGAGCATGGCAGCCACTCGCCTGACGCGCATTGCACATAGACCTGGCAGCAACAAATCAACGGAATGAATTACCTTCTTCACATAACAGCTCAACAAGGTATCTACATGTGTTGTTTTAACGATACGAACGGTAACACGCAACATCCCTCCCTTCCCGATCCGTCCATATGGGGAATATTAAAAAAAAGAATATGCCCCTAATAAATAAAACTGTGTGCATGTGCCTAAGTGTGTGTGTCTTTTTTGCCTTCATTTATGGCAATTGATTAGTCAGCGGCACGGATGAGGCAACCTTCGGCAAATCTACGTTTAAATTGGTCTCGATTAATGTGGGAAACATCAGATTTTCTCATCGTTTTTTTTTCCACAATCCCCATAAACGGTAGGGCATTAAATTGGGTCATAAAAAAACCCGGCTTCCGCCACTAATGTATGTGTTTTAGGTTTTGATTTTGTTTTCGTTTTTCATCACCGATGCTATTATCACCTTAGCCTTGATTGTTTTCGAAACCTATTAGGGGTCCAATCCGATAGTATCCTTGGGCTGAAGTTCGGCAATAATTTCAAATAACCATGGACCGTAATGTAATGTCGGTGTTTATGAGTTGTATGCGCATTGAAACCAACATAAAACTTGTTTTCTTTTGTCCACCATAAAATATTATGTGTATGCTTTATCGAATTTTTTTGGACATATCCTTTGGACATTCAAACCGTATCCAGTTCCGGTTGAAATTTTTTTTTTCTTCATTCTACACATTCCTAATTCCTTTCGATAATTTTCTGTTATTTATCGCAAGTTTTCCTAACGCAGACAAAAATTAATCTTATTTTAAACGGTGCAAAAGGATGAACCTGTGTTAAGTACCTTACGTCCTCATTACATCCTAATGCTGCTTCACTTGTCCGTAAATGTTTTCACGACAAAAAAAACTCCTACCAAGGAGAGATATGATTCTCGATTTCCAAGTTTTAACTTTACTTTTCATCACAGTACTCCCTTTCGTCGTAACCGCCATCGAGTCTTGTCGGTGAAAAAGCACTAACTTGATAAAAAAACTGAACCTAAATGAAAGGTTTATAGCACTCGTGCAGTTTTTTTTTCCTGTTTCTCTATCAAACTAGGATGATTAGGGCAGGGACACACACCGTAAAGACCGGTTAGTACACAGTCTCTGACGTCGTTACCGAACCGGGCCGGCAGCAATAGAATACAGAGGGATCGGTTTTCGAACAAATCACGTTAAGTGTGATTTCTTAAAATCGATAGGAAACCCAAACGTCCTTACTACCGTCGCTGCCGTTTCTGCAAATGAACTAAAAACGCGAGAGTCTAACTTGAAGCATCGTTAGTCTATCTCCCTACCATTTTCAAAGAACAGTTGTGGACGTCTTTTCGCAAATTGATTATGTACCACTGGTCTATAACGTGATTATATTACTTGCTGGCAACATTAAATAAAAATAACTCCTTCATCACAGTGCCTACTGAGATGAAAACTGTTTTGGCGCTCGATCTATTATAACGTATTTTGAAAGCATTTGGGCTTTAATATCTTAGTGAGTCGCAATAATTTGTTTAACATTAGTATTAATAATTGTTTAGTTAGCTTATAGCAAGGTTATTTTTTCTTCAAAAACTCAGAACTTTTTTTCGAATATTTAATTTTATGTAATTGTAATGTTTTGTTTTCCCGTTTTGCCATGTATTAAAACCACACTGTTTGCTTGCTTGGTTTAAAACATTTTTAAAAAAAGTTGTCATCGTGCAACCACGCTGCGTCATTGACCGGCGATGCCAAAGCCAAAGGCCAAAACTTCAAATGAAACGCCCGACCCGAAATTTGAAATAACAACCGAGAAATCCCTGAACTAATTATAGAAAGCTCCTCGAAAGCCAAGGGACCCACCACACGAACCGAATCACGGGGCCCGTCCATGTTTTGCACCTCACAACTCACGGCCGAGATACAACAACCACACACACACACACACAGCAACGAAAAAAGAAAAGGGGAAACAAACACTCCAGCGTTCTAAACGACGCTCGCTGAAAGCAACGCTCGACCCGGTGCGGAAAAACCCTTCCGAGAACCAGCGCAACTCTCGCCACGGGGACCGGAAACTTTGCCGGAAAGTCCCGGCAAAGACCTAATGCCTGCCGCATCACTCTCGCCGGCGTCGGGGGAACTGACTCGATAATTTCCACCCGTGCGGCCCGTCCGGATGAGAGCCCGTTTTTGAGGGGGAGGGGATGCGTGAGCTAATTTGATAAAAAGAGCAACCCCAATGTCAGAAATGGTCATCAAATTTTCGTGCTTTTTTCTCTCGCATGTTTCAAAAGCAACGCTTTTCGCGCAGGGGACGAAGCGAAGTGAACGATTTTAAAATGCAACTGATGACTTACGGTACGATGCGGCCATTATTAACTTATCCCCCCCTTTTTTTTTTTTTTTGTTCAACCCCACCGTCGTTCGGTGACTAATTAACTGTTGCTGGGGGAGGTGCACGAAAAAAAATCGTACATTCTGCGCTGGGACGTACATCACCACCCTCTCAGGCGCGTTTCAGCCGCAAAACGTACTCGCGCAACAACGCTGTAATTAGCGCTCCCAGGTTGGCGTAATTTAGCTTAACTTTGCTGCAGCATCTTATTAAATCTCGGTCGAAAGTTGTTCGGTTTTTTTTTTTTTTAATTTGGGTTTCGCTCCACCCACCGGGCTTGAAGCGACGTCATGAAGCGAGAGTATCCGGAAATTCTGGAAAAAGGTAGCCTTCCGGTATATAACATCTTCACGATGCATTCGCGGAATTCAGCTTCGTTCATTTTTAACCAATGCTTATGCTCTTTAAGTTGCGAATAGAAATAGGAGAACTGTGGCTCAAGGGTTTTTTTTTTGTATTCTTATTTTACTTTCGAAAACAGTCGATAGAAAGTCGAACAAAGACCGGCTTATTGTACATTCATTAACTGTTCGAAACGTTTCTTCGCTCGAGTCCATCGACCATCAGAAAGAGTAAAGGAGTAAAAAAAAATCTTTCAAGTGAGTTGGAAAAGCAGTAAAATTTTAATTAATCACTTTCGTGTGCATCTTTCTGAAACCACAAGTCCAGTTTTGTCCTTATTTAGAAAAGAATGACTTCCTCCTGAACAAAAGTCGAGTCATGCCGAGAATCTTAAATAAATTATCTAAAACAAGGGTTTGAATTACAATTGGTGTACCTTTTTTTACCGTTTTTCACCTTTTTTCACCAAGTTATAAATACTCCATTACCTAACCTTAAAGGTCAATCGACGTCGATGTTCCTCTTCCTGCCGTCGCCTCTGTGTTTCGTTTGTTTTCCCCCCTCACCAAAAGCGACCAATTCTGCCGAAATCTTATAGAGGGACAGTTTCCAAAGTAATCACTTTTAATCATCGTAATAATCGTCACCCTCGCGCGGCCAAAACCAGCCCCCTCCGGGCGTCGCCAACCCAATCCGGTACCGTGCGCAAAGCGATGGGCCGCCCCGCGTGGGTGATAAATTCCGATAACGAAAATCAACTTTAAAACCATTTGCCCACGATTGTTAGTTACGTTCGGCGATGCTTCCTCCGGTGTTTTTCCTCGGCGACAGAAAACCCAGAATAGGGGAGGGGAGGGGGGAGGGGAATAATATTGAGCAAGAGAGCTTGCTCAGATTTATCCTTTCTCGTGCCGCGTTTTCCTCCGCCGGCCCGTTCGCGACCTGTTTGTAATGCAGAAACGCTTCGCAAAGCTTATCGCGGAGGCTTTTCGAAGGTGTAGCACGACCGTCGTCGCCCGGGACGTTTAATTTCTTTTCTCGACCCGGCTGGGCAACCTGGGGAGGGAATTTCGCGGCCAATAACTTTTCATTGCCTTATAATTTAGTCGGCACGATGGGGTGTTATCGAAGTGTTTATTAAGAGCTTATTACTGGGCTTTCCCGTGAACGGTGGGACGTAGCTGGAAAGTTGTTTACGATACCGCTACCCGAAACCCCGGGGGAAACCGCAAATTTGGAGAGCGCAAATTTCATGCCGAGTTATATTCGTTCTTCATTTGTTTTAGTACATCTAAGAATTTCGTTTTATTAGAAAAAAAAACATTAAGACAATTCGAAAAATTGGCTTTAAATCAAACCAAATTCATGCACGACTAAACCGCTAAAATGTATTCTCCTAAAACCGACCGGCACCGGGCACCGGGGTGAGGCGGGGTTTTCCACCGGCGTAATCCCACCACCCCATAAGTTATTCATTCGCCACATTTACCAAACCTATCAAACGTCATATTCCGCGTACGTGTGGCGCGCAATCTACATTCATCGAATTTGCATGTCGCTCCGCAGCCGAGCAAATTCGGGCCGGGGAAACTACGTACGCGGCACCATAAAACTGTACCGAAAGGTAGGAGCGAGCACGACGGGAATGAGGAGAACCGGCCGCAAAAACCACAAGAGACATTATGGCCGTCTCATGCCGTGCGCAATTCGATTGTCGTAAAATTTTACAACGTACCACTCTCGTGAGGTTTCGATGATAACCTGATTATGGTCCGTACGTACGCCGGGACTATCCTGCAGTGTGTGTGTGTGTTTGTAGACGGTTTTTTTTCTGGGTTTTCTTGCCGATTCCTTGCGTCCGAAAGGAGAAGAAACAGGACATCGAGAACAACCTCACAAGGCCAAAAAAAAAAAAGGAAAAGAAAAGCACACTCTTATCATCTTTCACCCCCGGAACGGCACGAGAGCTATTAGTGTGCTGCCGTTACCAACTACGACTACACCTACTATTGGCCCACACGGCCCACACGTGCCTAATGTCCCTAAACTGCACTTTGCTCGCAAAGCCAATTCAATAGAACGGGCCCGGGCACGGCTAGAAAAGAGAGGATAGCGTTTTTCTGCCACCATCCCGGCACCCGGAACGGATTGGCCGGCTTGCAAATACGATAACTGCATCTGATCCCGACACTATCCATGTTGCCAATGTATCTTCTGCTCGTGAAATGGTGTCCCGGTGTCGTCGGCCACTCCGGCAGCGGTCGGCAAAAGGGAAACACGGGAAAACCGAACCAACCCCCATTACGGATGACGGGCCTGGTGTAGGCATGTCTATTGATTTCTTTTTCCGAAACGAAAGGAACACTACCGCCGGGTTCCGGGGTTGCAGCGAGCCACTTAGGGGACCTCCAAGTGCCGGCAAGCTAGTGAGCGAGTGAACCGACCGAACCGAAATAAAGGAAAAGCGATTTAAGGCAGTTTAAAATATGTGCTAGACACTGCCGAGTTTGTTTTTTTTTCGTCTTCGGCTCGTCCGGTACGGTACAACCTTCGTTCCCGGAGCATAGGCCGCTGCAATCGCATCGTTTCGCATTGGTCTCACGTACCGGTGATCGATTTTTATTGACCCCAGGTATTATTTTACAACCGAGTCCCGCCCGACGTGCCTCCGTGGCTCGTTTTGGACGTCCAGGAAAGCCCAAAACGGCATCGTCCGACGGAAGGGACGCAAAACTAGATTTACTTGATGGATAAAAGACCGATTTGTGGAGCGATTTTGATGGCCACCGGGGCTGGCTCGTCACGCGGCACGGTTCGTGCGTGTCCTGCCTGGGTAATAGTACTTCCACCCGGCACTCGCATGGAGTGGTTGAGTTATGGGAAAAGTTTGCGTTTTCCCGTGCGAAACACGCGGCACGTGGCGGGCGCAACAGGTATGCGAGAGACTTTTCAAATCTCGGCACCCCGAACGGTAGTTGTGTGAACGGTTTCGGCTAGTATCTTCCCGGCTGACAAGTTAGATTCAGTTAGGCGGACCAATAACGTTTTCTGGGAAAATTTTACATCACAAGCAGTGCTTCGCTAAATGCTGTTTCCGATTCCGGTGCGATTTATCTGGAAGTTGACGTGGGACGCTGATTATCTGCGAACCGCTTCTCCCGAAAAACGGTCCAACAGGCGCCCGCAAACACGCAGGGAGACTTGGTAACTAGCTCGATCTGCAAATTGGGGCCATCGTTCCGCTTGAGCGAACCGTGCAGTGGAAGTGTTCGCAAAAATAGCGATTAAAACTTTCCTCCTCCAACGTTGGACTTGGAGTGTTCAAGACTCCGGGCATCGGGTAGCTACTTTCGCTCTCGTCCTCGACGTAATGGGCGTAAAGGTATCTTCCGTGGAGGTGTTTATAGGCGAGACTCGTTACGTTCGCGTGGAAAGTCTTGCCCACACACAAACGCACTTGGAATTAGCTCATCTGCCCGGGAACGCCGGTATTAGCATGCGGTAGAAGAGTTTGTATCGTATAGGACGATCACGGCCTGACGGGCGCCTTTGGGGCATACACCGCAAACTGGTAGGAGCCAACCGTCCTTAAAGTTTGTCGGAAATTCTACCACACACCGAGTGTCGTCCCACGTTACGTCCGGTTTCTGAGCGCAAAACTTCGAACGAAGGTGTGCCTTAGTCCAGGTCCAGCTCCTTCTCATGTGCGGACGATAACTATTGCCCGGGAAGTTTTTGGGGAGAAGTTTATCTTTGCGAGCTAGATCCCAACCTCACCTTGGCGCGGTGGCACGTGGCCACTTTCGTGTGTGGATAAGTGGTAGCTTCCCTGTCCTCACGCACTACGTTACTCATCCCCGTAATCATCATCTCCGTTGAACGCAAGAACTTCACGTGAGTAAAAAAAAAATGGGAAGAATAATGAAGAGAAATCACACTTTAAAGGCCAAATACTGCTATCACTGCCCCAATTAAACGGTTCAGCGTCGTTATGCTGACAGGCGTGCAAGACAAACACTCCGCCCAACTTGTGGACACACAAACTCGCCTCCTAAACGGACTTCAGCGGGAGGCTGCAAAAAGTAGTGCGAAAAAATCTCAGCAACGTCCGGCACACCGGGCCCCGGGTGATTTAACATCTTCGCTGGCGGCAACGGCTACTGCGATTGCCGCTTTTTTTTTTATTTACTAGCACAAAAATGGCGATTATCCGACCATTGCGCTTAGCTGAATGCGACGACGATGCACTTGGTTCGTTTGTGCGGTAATCAATCTTCTGCCAACCGTTTTGCCGTCTCCCGATGCTCAACTAACTTAACAGGAGCAAGTATGTAACGAGCGGGTAACTTTTTCCTTTTTCTGTCCCACGCGGGCGCTATGTAGGAGCGTGCAACTAGCAGCACGGTTCGGTGTGGGAAAAATAAAGAAAAGGGAGCAACATTTTTAAAAGCGTTAATTAGGTGCGAGCGAAAGTTTCCAGCTTCCATCGATTTAACGAGCCATTTTGTAATGTAATTATGTATTTTGCGAAAAGTGGTAGCGAAGGCAATTATGAAGTTTTTAAATAACTACTGTCTCCTAGTAGCAATGTATAACCTCTTGACTCGTCATCAGGTGTTGTATTTAGTACATTTTCACGATCGTAAAAACTTTAAAACGTGAAAAAACGTGAAAAAAACGTTTTTGGGGACATTTTTTTTAACAGTGCTGTTAAATTTACAAATATATTAGAAAGGTGTAGTTGTGAATATGATAGCAAGGCTGTGTGTTATGCTGGAAACAGTTGTAATTAATATGTTTTAAACACAAACGGGAGAATGTGAACGAAATGTTTTTGACGCACCTTGATTGAGTAGCGCCATCTGTTGGAAAAGATAATGAGAGCGTAAACATTGACGGATTTATAATAAACGCATTGAACAAGTGAAATTGATCCGATAGTGAAGCATTTCAAAACGTTATCCAATTTTAGCTTTACATAGAGAACGTAACTATGGAAACTTGAACTATACAAAGCTGGTATAATGCGTGAAACTGATACACCCGCTCTATAATACTTCCCACCTGGTGTCTCGTCTGGTTTTGTGATATCGTCAGGCGCCTCTCAGCGCCTGCCTTCCTGAAACCGCGCTTACTTGTTGCTCCACCTACACGCGAAATGGGATGCGATTACTTCATTTATTCCAGCTTGTAATTTAGTCATACGCGTTCGGGAGAGTATGAACCTAAACGGATCCCGAAAATTGTGCCCCGGGCCCGGCACATTTTCCGTCCGCGCTTTAACCACAGCCGTATTTAACATTTCATGTGCTTTCAGCCCAACTTTTCCCCGCAATTCGCTCGCTCGTGAACGGACCGATAGCAAACGCTTCATAAAGAATGTATTACCGTGACCGAAGGCTAACGCCTGGAATCATCTCCAGGCTAGACCGTACCAGCTCGGCACGTCCGTTTAGAGGCTCGCGCAAGCGGCTAGTAATGTCCAAACAAAAAAAAAAAAACAGTGTCCATGATTTATAGCGCCAGATGTCCGCGTGTACATTGTGTCTCGGTGACGGTGTGCCCAGCAGAGAGTCAGAGAGTCTGCTGTGTATGTGTGCCCATTTTGGAAGGTTCACTGCAAGCCATTACTTCAACCCGCTGTTGGCGAGATGAAATATTTCTATCCCTCTAAAGTCCTGACCTAGCCAAAGGCGTTCTCATGGTACTAGTTTGCCTACAGACATATATATTTTTTTCCTTAGACAATGTTCTATTTGCTGCGTCCATTATGATTAACTGCGAACTGGAGAATTTAAGCGAACTAGGCCAGCCCGATGCTCGAATTCACCCGAATTATCCGCTTAGACATGCACATGATTTCATGTTCCGGAAATGCTCCTCCGCCAGGTGTAAGCATCCCCTTACCCTTACCTGCGCCTGCACGATGGGCTGCATTTATAAGGAAAGGATTATTATAATTATGATTCCAGGCTCCGCCTGATTAAACGGACTTAAAGCGGCCCACATCCTCGGAATCGATACTCGCAGCCAAATTTATTGGCCGCAACCGTGCCACTCACCGGCACACCGGAAAGGGATTAGATTGGGTGCGGTGGTGTAAGTGTGCAGTGCATGCAAACATTTGCCTGCATTCCAACACTACGGATGATTGAGTTTTATTGGTCGTGTTTCCGGTTCGGGCCGTGTGCCGCCGAAACGGTACGCAACGCCGCCAAGGCTGTCGACCGCAGGCGCTGCAACAATTTATACGAAACCGTGGCGATCTTAAAGGGGATGTGCTGGCCGGTTCCGGTGCGGTTTATTCCCTGACGGTAGGAAGCCAAACTAGCTTGTTAGTGTTCGAAGCTAAGATTACTTTCCGACCGAATCTATTTGGGAAAAATTGTAAAAAAAAATAGGCCTCCTTTAGCCTTTAGGAGAATTTTATTCACAACGGAGAATTTTACCCACAACGAGAATTTTCTTTATATTTGAACAAAAAGGTGTTATCAATGTTGAAATTATTGAACAATAAAATCAGTCGATTAGGGCCATAAACATATAAAAAAAACCTTTAGAATTTATAAAATCTCTTGATGTATTTTAATTAGTTGCAAACAAAAATTTGTTAATTACATCCAAGAGAATTTTCAGAAAAAATAGGAAATTGTTGAATTGTTATACTAATAATAACATCATAATAATCATGATGAACTGAAGAAATAGTTAATTTTGTAGGATGAAAATACACATGAACAGGATTAAAAATTAAATCAGGATGAACTAATGAACTCTCATTATATTTAATGAACTCTCGATTTCAATTATTAACCTAACGATCGTTGAACACCAAGTAGAACGCTGAACTCCACGGGAGTAAGTCCAGGTTCCAGACGAATAAGTGATATTGCAATTTTCTGCGATAAAAATATCCACACTGACAGGTGTTCAATCCGCGGCAGACGAACATATGTGTTAAGTTATTATATCCTTCACATTTTACGCCATGAAGGCACCGCTGAAAACACAACCACCTTCTCGCACTATCTGTTAGCATAAAGGGCAGTATTGTCCCGGCTTCGGACGGACCTCCTCTGCCACCGCGAATGGTCTGTGAACTTGTAAATGTTCGTCCGACATGCAATATTATGTCGTCCGGGCTGTTTTTACGTTTTCCGTGTTTTTGGACGCCAACACTGCGTTGTTTTTTATTTGCAAGATTTGTGTTTTCAATTTTTTTTCGCACGTACTTATAAGGACCGAGCCATACACTGACGTCCCAAACACATAGGTGAAAAAAACGCTTCGAGACGATAAGAAAGAGGTTTATCCGTGCGTACCAACCGTCTTACTTCTCCACCTAGGCCGCCTCAAAATGTGCCCCACCACACAGGACGTCGAGCGTGCGAAACGAACCAGTTAGAGAATGAGAAATTGTGCGCGTAAATGATTTATGCGAGCCACCCCTCCCCGGTCGGATAAGTGCTGCCCAGTGGCCGTGATGGTGCGGCGAAAGGATTTGAATCGTTTCGTCAAGCGGCTCGAGTAGTTGTGTTTTTTTTTTGTTCTGTGTTTCTTTCATTTCTCACTCGGGGTTTTTTTTTATTTGTGCCCCCAAGCCTACCTTGAAGCTTTCCGTACAAAAGCCCATGAAGGGTCCAGCACAATGAACGCAACGAAGACGGCCTGAAATGCACGCAATCCGCTGTCACAACGAGCTTGAACCCAACAAAACGGAACAATTCACAGCACCCCGGGAGGAAAACGCTAACGAAACGATCGGCTACAACCCCATTCGGCACGCAATAAAAAGGCCGACCTTCTGTCGGTGGGAAGGACCTCTGGCCGGGACCGCCAGGAAGCGCAACCGATGCGTGACCGCGAAAATGATATCACATTAAAGGGGGCACCCCCCCACCCCTTGGAGTGGTGAAGGTCAACCAGATTGTAGTTAATGTACCGGCTGCATATTTAACCGTAAGGGCCGGTCGTTATCCGGTCGGCTCGAATGCAAACCGACCATCCGGCTATCAATCTCGGGCGAAGTATGGCCGTTGTCAGCTCGCACCTGCATTTAGCAACCAAATTTTAATTGAACTCGAGAAGTGTCTTAAGGTTGCGCTTTTATGTTTTTTTTTTATTGTTCATCGCTTGGTCGATATTAATCTCCATCATTGTCGGCTTTGGACGCGAAAAGCGAAAGCGTCCGTTTGCCGTGTGATGATGCCCCAGATGAAGATGGATGTAATAAATTGCCAGCTTCTGTTCATTTCTTGAGACATTTGCATGAAACTATGCTACCAAGACGCGATTGAGATAATTGATATTGAGTGTGATTTAAGGAAAAGCGATTTTTTCTTTTATAACAATAATTTCAAGCATAAATCTAAATTTTGAGTCGGTTCTTTCATTTGAAATTTCACAACCGTAACTTTGATCCTCTAGTTAGCTCATTTGAACTAATTTATAATCATAATTTACGTAATAAAAAAAAAATGTGTTTAAGTAATGATAATTGAATTGATGAATTGAATTGATTGAAATCATTGAAGTAAAACTTTATTGAAGTAAACACCTAATTTTTAACACATATTTTCATGTAACAGCGCAAACTGTTTCGGCTTATACGTTAAAAATAAGCTATTAACAATTTAGTTTGTGCGATAAAATCGATGAATCATACTTAGCCATTCTTTCCCGAATTATTTTTTAATCTGTTTTTATTTGTTGAAATTTTTTTGTACCTTAAATTAAGCGTCCAGTTAATTTTAATTAAGCTTTTTATGAGTACGTTTAAGTTTATGCACCAACAGCACCTTCCACGCCTACCGTTTGAGTTTGTGCTTGTTGGAAGAATAAAAAAAAGCAACGACCATAGCTTTGAATTTAACTTAATTTTCCATTTCTCCATCCCATTTAGCTCTCCATTTGCTGAGAGAGATTTTTTTGTGGCATTTTTACAAAAAACGACTGTTTATTGTTGTGTGCATGTCGGTAATGTTGTTAGATGTTCATTATTCCGGTACCGGCAGCGTCACGCTGGCTGCCGGAGTCCATCTTCGGTTCCATCCGTACGACCCAAAAAAAAAAAAAAAAACCTGCCCGCGCGCTCGACGAACGACAAACGAATTCCGTTCGCTGAGTAATGAAATAAAGCTTACGAAATTACCGTCCCCGCGTCGGATGCGGCACGTGGCCACCACCACAATCGCTTGCTCATTTACATTCATCATCACGATTTACGCGTCCGGTGCAAGTTATTGACGGTTCGTATAATTTCGGAAGGAATTCTACGCCGAACGCGAACTCATCCTCCGACCCAGCCCAGCCCAGCCGATGTTTGCGCACCGTTACGAGCCGAAATTAATTAATTGCTATTTGCATTCATCATACACACGTTCGCCACCGTCACCTTTCCGCTGTTGACTGTCCGTTTTGTGCTAAGGCAAGCGTTCGAATCGAAGAACAGTTTCTACAGCAGCTTATCCGATAAGAAACGTCCCCTTCGGGTGGGGGAAACTTGTCGATTCTGTGTTCGATACGGCTAATCAGCATTCATTTACAGCCAGCGACCGATTTACACAGATTGGGCCGACCGAACGTGTCGTGAAGGCAGCACGAAACACGCACGGAACCGAAGATGACTATCTGGAAACGGCAACTTTTTTTTTTGCAACGTTTCTTACGATGTTTGTCGAGTGTTATCTAAATCTGGCCTGGAGGTTCGGTTAAAATTGAAGTCACCAACCAACAGCAGCAGCAGCAGCAGCAACATGACATTCATATACAAGGCGCCTTAACTATTGCCTGGCC